>JABAJX010009939.1:0-24951 GCA_018221735.1 Termitomyces sp. K1Aa
TTCTCTTTGGATCTCCCTCTGCCAGGTGTGTAGCTATGTCCCTATGTAACTGTACAGTACTCAATAGACTTTGGATCTCCCTCTGCCAGTTGTGTGATTGTGCCACAGCCTCCAGAGGTTGCCCTTACAGCTGGCATCTGAGAATGCCCCGACATCATGTAGCTCAATTGGTTTTGGGATGAGGTGCCCACCACCTGTCTGTAGTCTCTCTTCCCACCAACCAAGGTTCTGTAATAAACCTCTTGGCGGATGCCTACAAACAAAAGGATGGTTATTGGCTCCTGCAAGCATAGTCTCCAATCCCACCAGATAAGTGTGTCCTTCTGGTTAGACCAAGGTGGTATGTAGTAACTTGCCATGTAATTGTTGGATGTCTTGCAGTTCAAATGTTGTCTGAGCCTTCCACTCGTGGATGACCTTGAGGTATTTCTCAACTTTTGGCTGTGACAGCCCCACAGTTTGTGTTGGTATATCCCAAACCAACCCAATGTAAGTGTTTGACCCTGCAAATGGCCTGTCTTTTGATTTCTCCCATGGGATTCCCAGGCGTTCCAATAGGCAATCAATGTCACCAAGGTTGTATGTGAAGTCAGTGTCCTTCCCATTCTGAGACTTGCCTCATGCCAGGTCCTGTATGGGGAATCTGCAATCCTCTGCAAATTCCTGCACTGTGCCGTCTCCAAACACCTTGCCCCCATACCATATCCGACCTCCAGATCTCTGAGTCCCTCTCTCTTTGACATTTTTTCTCCGCTGTACTCTTTGCTTGTTGTATTCTTGGAGATATTTCCGTAAAATTCAGATAAAAATGTGGTCATCCACCCACTTGCCCACTGGTCCAATGCCCTTACTCTGCATGATGTCCAGCCTGGCATTGGCAACTCTTCTGTCCCTGCCAGACAATGGCAAAGCTCCAAAGCACAGAAAGGTGTCAATACAGTAGCTATTTCTACCTGTTTTGACTACCATTGCTGGCCATTGTGACTGATGGATAGAGATCATCCTGTATGCTTCTGCCACATCCCAAACTGCAATCTGTGATCCTGGTGGTAGTCCCAATAAGAGCTGACATACTGCTGAGAAGGTGCTCCATGTTGACAGAAAATTGTCCGAGTTGATGAAGGAGTTAATTGATGCATTTGGGTACATGTTGTTTGATCTTGCAGGGAAGGAGAGATTTTGTATGATCCTATACTTCCAGGCCTTCCCTGCTTTTGGGATGATCAAGAACAGCAAAGACTGGAAAGGTCCAATTTCCTCTTGTTGCTCTCTGGAGAATGGGCCGATGTATTGGCCCTTTTGTAGTTCTTTGGACACCAAGGTCCAAAACTCATCTGCAAATTCATCCACCAATGTTGTGTTTGGTGGCATCTGAGTGTCCCATATTGTTGGAAATCTGAACATAAAACCCCTGCGCAGCCCATTGGGCAGGTTCAGATATTTTTGCAGGAGGCTAGCATGATCCAGGGATGCCTCCCATACCCTCAGGTCATATGGCGATCTGGCCTCAATCACAGCCATTCCCATATACAATATGTTGCTTGCTGATGTCACAGCAGTCAAAACATTTGGAAATTTATGACCCAAAAGCCCTGCACTACATACTTGTGATGTGGCTTTTTGCATTACAGTTGTTCATCTTCCTATAGGACCAAGTTGTATACGGAGAATCCAACTTGCCTTCTCTGCTTGAGGGCACTCCTGAGCTCCATGAAAGTGTGGTCTACACCCTGAGCATACGTGTTTGTTGTTGTGGCTCCTTGATGTACAACCCTTGTCTCTCTGTCAGTCCATACAGATTGACCTCCTGTTGCATTGCAGCAAAAGAGTTTTGTCAAGTTGTCATGCTAGAGTTTCATGCTGCTTGTCCCAAGTGCACTGCTTGTCACATTCAGAGGTGTTGTGAGGGTGACGTCCGAGGCATACGGCATAGGCTTCAAGCTTTTTCCCTGTGCCTTTCCAAAAACCCCTCTCTCTGGATGAAGGATGCTTGTCTTGTCCACTCCTTCCCCTGGGTTTGTAGTGTCTTTCTCCCCTTTGCAAAGGAGATTTTGAGTGCTGGCAACTTCCTGACCTTTGTCATCCCAATCTGTACCGACAACTCTTTCTGGTCTCTCTGCCCCTGTTCAGAGCAGCCATGTCTGCTACTTGTCTCTGGAACTGTGAACATGTGACAATGGCATGTTTGTTTACGTTGGCATGTGGGCAATGGCAAGTGGCAATGTGTTAACAATGCAAAATCAATTGCATTTCAATGGCATGGTAGTGGGGGCAGTGGCAATGTCAATGGCAAGATCAATGGCATTGTTGATGATGTTATCATAGACGTGAAGTTGATATGGAATGAAATGGTCAAAGTTTGGTCAGTACCTAGTATTTGAAAGGTGATTCTTTGGGCACTTACCGTGAGACAGATCTGGTCTTTGCTCAGAATGCCTATGTCCCAGGCTCCTGTCCCTGCAGGCTTGATGCCCTGCTTCAAGAGGTAGCGCAATAACGCGAAAGGGTGCACCTGAAAATTGGTGAACATATCTGTCATCATCTCCTGCCGTTCCTCTGTCTGTCCTGCTGCATGTATTGCGTCGATGAACCTGGGGATCACTATTGTCAACTGCTCCCAGGACAGATCCTTGTTGTCCAGGACTGTTTTTGATCCTCTGGTTGTGGCTGCAGTGGACCACGTTGTGTTACCGTCCTTATTGTCCAGGACTGTTTTTGATCCTCTGGTTGCGGCTGCAGTGGACCACGTTGTGTTACCGTCCTTATTGACCGACTGCACCAAGGTGTTGTTGTCACTGACATTTGATGACTTACAGGCATAATCCAGGCCCTCATTAGTGAGATACCATAACTCGACAAACAGACCTTCGCATACGCTGGGAAAATCTTGGTGGGTCTGTTTGGCATGGGCACCCTTAATACCTTCATATACTTCATCTTGTTCTTCTTTCTTTCTTCCTTTTTTGCTGTCTCCTCTTCCAATCTTGCTTTCTCCACTCTCCTCTCTGTGTCTTCTCTTCTTTGTTGCTCTCTCCCCCTTTCTGCTTCTTCTTCCTCTTGCCTCTGCCTGTCCCATATTTCCTTCTCCATTGCATTGTTTGTGTTCCATACATTTTCTAAGGTCATGATCACGGCTGCCTGATTGACATTGTCTCTGATTAGAATGTTTTGCATGGCTGCATATTCTTTTGATGCATAATTGGGACATGTTGCCTTGTGCGGGTTCGTGGTTAGTAGAGGCATTGGATGTATTGTACTACAGTACGTATCAAGTGTTGTCTCAAAGATGCAAAAAGAACTTGATGTGGTGACTTCAGCATCTGAGATAGTGTCAAGGAGGCATGCAACAAAAGAGCTTCCCGCCTCCAACGCTTATTTCATCACATAAACCTTGTTTTGGATCACCCTCGATCTGAAACTGCTATCTTTGGGGGTCATATCAATATGCGAGGAGTCAATGGTTGAGAAGCAATGGATAGGATTGTTGAAAGATCCCCTTTTAAGACAATGGTTGTAATCATTATGTCCCAAGCCAGCCTAGTACAAGAGCCTATAATAGAGGCTACATGGGTTATCCGCTCGAGTCAACAATCACCCCTGTCATTGCTGCAAGGCAATGGCAAGTGGAAAAAACTGAGATATCACTGTGAGACGTTGCAAATTGCTGTGCACCTTAATCACAACGCAGGTTCATGATGTCCTTTCTAGAAACAAGCAGGAGTGCAGTTCTGCATCTGGAATTAGCCTCAAACATGATAAAAATATTTACTTAAATGATATACTTACCAGGAAAAACAGGTGTTTACTGAGGTGTTTACTGATGTAAGAGCAGTGCTCATTGTCATATTCTTCTGCATCAAAAATTCCGAAATCCAATGGCAATAACTTTCTCGGCTTTTTGTAACTTGAAGGCCTGTCCGCAAAAATAGATCAGTTCATTCTCAGAGTACTCTGCTTGCTACTCAGTACCATTGCTGTTGCTTCCTCTCTCTTTTAAATGTGAAATTACCTTGCCTATCCATCCCAGCTACATTTATTGCCTGTAGTATTGCAGTCAGATTCTTTAAATTTGCTGCTTGCATGTGACCACCAAGGTGTCTGAATCTTCAATCTATCAAGAAGAGTCACAAAACTCAACACAGTAAGCTGAAAGTCACTCACTGGAGTAGAATAACTACAAATGATACTTCTGTAGATACCAGGCCTTTGACTCATCAGCAAATTCCCACAATTCTGGTGACCTGGAACAGATTGTGACCACCGTGACCACCTCACCAGGTCACCATCCGAGATCAAATCCGAGGATTAACGAGTGTCAGTCATTGCCTATGTGATAAAGAGATCTCAGCATAGTCTATAGGGATTCAGACAAATGATTGGTAATTTTTTTGAGAGAAAAAACGGCCTCTCTGAACTTAGAACAGAGAATTATATGAAAATTTTGGATTCCTTAAAATATGTTGCTGCCTCATAAATACTGGTTGTTTTTAATAGAAATAATCTTGTTACTACTTACAGAACTGATACTAACAGGACTGGACAAGAACTTGCATTAATTCTTATTGAACATAATGAGATGGTGAGATTTTCGACCTAGGTTGTGCAGCTGGTGGCTGGTGTGATGGCGGACCTTGTACAAGCCGGTACCAGGAGCCTCCATCAATCCTGGGTTTTCCTGATGCTCTGAATGCTTGTGGTCTCATCACTTCTATCCTTTGTCTTGTATGTTTCTTACTATTACTGTTTGTCATCTGGCATCCGGGACTCATCTTTTATTTCCATCTTAACTTGCCTTCATGGTCACATTGTTGGACAATGTATTTCTTTCTCCATGGAGTCCACACATTTTCCTATACACCTGATATCAGTTGACCACATGTTTCCAATTGCTGTTTGCTAACCATTGCACTTTTGTAGCAGAATGAAGTGCTATTTCACATCAAGGCAATTCCTCCTTTGCAATTAGCTGGTTTCTTGCCAGTGAGCAATGAGCTCTATTTCTGTAGGCAAAGGTAGTATCTTATAAGCATTTCTTGTCCAATGTCAGCCACTGTGATTACTAGTAACTAAAATCCAAAGGATCTCGGACATGCCGTCGTTCACTGGAGCAGCCCATGAAATCATGTCTCTCACTGCCAACTTTGCGGCATCTCACCTCTTACCCGGCTTCCCAATTTAGAAAAGCAAGTTATAAGTACTAATATGTGCCAATTTGTACAATTACCTACCCCTTACGAATACTGTATAAAGGGGCCCGGGAGGAAAAGTGATCACTAAACTCCAAGAAACGATCTCTTGGACTGCTGCCAGTTTAGGTATGACTGAGATCCCCGAAAAAGATGGATAATATTAATTACATACCTACTACCAGTAACCCAGATGGTACAGACATTGATTTACTCTATCGAGCACTAGGTGGTGTACGAACAATCGTCTGGGCTTGATACTACATATACTGCATGATATTTCTAGCCTCGGATTACTGCTTGGGTCGCGTGGGGGTAACAGTCTGGGTAGTTATATCTAGATAGTGGAGTGGGTACACATAATCCGAATTTGGATCAATAATATATGTGAGGCTATGTGCGGAAGTTGTTTGTATAGATTCTGAACGAGAAACATGAGTTGATGATCCCCTAAGTTAGGCTTGGGAACTCGCTTCGTCCGAGATCTCCATCCTGAGGTTTTGATCCAAATCGCATACCAAAAGTGGAGGCTTCCTTGCCGCCGCCGCCGCCACGACCGTCTAGACTTTACATCCAATTCACATTTACGTGAGTACTCACTCGGATACCACGGCCCTTGCTCGAGCTTCAAAAACATGAACATCCCGATTACGGTTTGGTGTCCATCACAATCGTGATAGCGACACCGCCACTGATTGCATTTTGCCAAAAAGCTGTATTGTCTGTGCTCTTTCTTGAAAATGTCGCTCGTTGTGGTTGAAGCGCCCGCCATCGTGCACTCGCGCAAACGCACCTCGTCGTTCTCCCATTCTCCCACAAACTCCAAGGTCGCCCGCGTCACAGTGTCCATGGCCCTCCGCCGCACAGAGTCCTACATCTCCCTCCGCCGTCCCATCCGTACCCCACTCAAACGCCCTGTCCCAATCCCCGCCACAAAACCACGCCAGACATCCCCGCTCTCACCCACCCGCTCCCCACTCCCAAGCCGCCCGCTCTTCCCCCGCTCAAAGCCCGAACCAGATCTCTACCGCAAGGCACTCAAGGCGTGCATGAAGGGCTCCCCCGAGGGCCAGAAGATCCTCCGCATGGGCCCCCATCTTGCCGTGTCCATGATGAGCGCGACAATGGAGCTTGAGCGGCTCGTGGCGAGTGCCGCGAGTGAGGAGATGGACCAGTCGAGTTCGGCCGAGGGCGGGGATTGGGAGATGGGTGATACGCCGGCGTGATGATGACGAGCGAGCGAGCGAGCGAGATGTATTTATTCGCGATCCACGACGGGCCCTCCGCAGTACAGGAGTGTATCTCTTCGCCTCTTTCTTTCTTTTCGGTTCTCTGGGACTCTTTCCATGTATCCATCAACATCTCTTTCCATTATCTTTATTCCCACATGGTCATCTCATTATTCACTGTATCGTTTCCACAGCATGCGCCCACACATTACCATTACAGCTATGTACACCACCCACATCATTTGCGTCATCTCCGACTACACCCCTTCTTCCTACTCGGCACTCTACTTACTTACGTTGACATCGACCAGTAATAGAAGATTCTTTCTGACTCCCGCGCGCGCGCCCAGGAATCAGGTTTATGTAACTACGCGCGCGTCGCGCGTTGTCAGATGCAAGCTTCTTCATAAGTACCTCCGTGATTCACTCGACTGCCATAGTGACTCGGGATGGAGATGCTACCGCACCCGCCAACTCCGAAGACTCCGAGATCGATTATTGTCTCTTCTGGGATGAGGAAGGAGGTTAGGTATGGAACGTACGCGCGTCGTACGGTCGAAAATATCACTCGATACAAGCTGTAAGTACACATAGACACGACGCACGACGCAGACCCCTCGAATGTATCATTACATACCTACAATCAAAGAATACCAACGCTCGGAGCCCATCCAATCCCATCCCATCCCATCCCATCATAGCTAGACAATCACTGGACAACGTACAACGACGACAAATCACAATCACAATCTGGATCTGGATCAAAACTCAAAGATTGACTGACGGGATGAGGCGAGCCGCGAGATGGGGATGTAGCTAGGTAGATGGATGGAGATGGAGATGTGATGGGTGATTCGAGCTCTGTCTCTCCGACGGGTCGGGGGTCGGGGGTCGGGTATCTCGGTCCTCGATCGAGTTCAAGCTCCAATGATGTCCGTAATGCGTTTGCGTTCTCAAGAGGCCTCAGATCGACGACTCAGCGCTCAGCCTGATGGGGTGGTGTGCCAGTGCGTGATACTACTTGTCTAATAAATAGATCACTGTCGTTGTGCGAGATCATGACTCGGACGTCGACTCAATGAACCCACGCTATCGTATCATACCGATTGGTACCAAGGATCCATCGTTGGAGGAGAGCGCTAGCGTTGGCATTGTATGTATGCAATATGGAGGCGGTGCGCATTATCCGTGATAGATATAGATACTTATGGATGCAGATGCAGATGCAGATGGAGAGTGTCCCAGCTGGTCGACGGCTCGGGGAATACTAGTATCGATATATATCCTCCTGGCAATCGCCAGTGAAACCTGGACGCAGTAAGGAGCATTAGCTCCAAAGTGTTTCCTGGTTGACAGGCGTGAATCCGGAGACATGCATCATGCATCATGGGCGGGGTGCAGTTGGAAGAGATGCATATATCTATGTTGCTAACTGGGAGCGACGAAAGAAGAAAGAAAGAATATGAATATGAATCTATCAAGGTCCCAGTGACTCGGATGGTCACGGATATGTGAGTGAAACTGGGGAATAAAGAACTCTTTTGATACATTTGGGTAGGCGCAAGGTACGATTGAGGGGAGGTCTTAGCTCTGCCTCTCTCGTGTGCGGACTCGGACTCGGACGCTGCGAGTGTGCTCGTATCATAGTAAGTAGCCTGATTACCAGCATCCGGTACATTGCCGTTGCTGTATCGGTCTACTGTTTCCCGCACTCCTGGCGTAGCTATACTGCTGTGCTTGCTGCCATTCGCCGTATAGTCGTGCATCGTGCCTCGGGTAGGGAGTTGGAATCCGATGCAAGCACGATCATGATTCATGATGCCCGTCGCCCGTGATAGATAGATATGGTTCGTGATTGTACAGTACGTGTGCGCAGTATCAGTATATATCGCGTCCTGTCCTGTCCTGTCCTGTCCTTAGACTGTTGACGAGAAGGTACGCGTCCTCGTGATAGATAGGGAAATCGTTTTTTATCTTTGATTCGAAAGATGCACTGGCATGGTAGTGTGCTCGACAGAAAGAAGATGATTATGCCAGCGGTTTAGTTTTTTTTCTTCAGGATGGCATTATGATACGAGCTCGAGTAAACGCAGGATGTCCGAGTCGACGAGAAACCTTGTACATAAGCAAGAGTGAGCGCTGAGCGCCGATCAATGACTCGGAATCAGTCGGACAAAAATCAGATCATGTGCTTGTCACGGTGAAACGCGTCGGTGGGAGCTGAGAGACCGTGACGCGACTTTCATGTCCGACGAATCAATAAATGTCAAGATACTATCCCGCAGAAATATGAAGGCGATGCGTTCGAAGAGTCGATATCATCGGACCAGTCTGAGATGTTTGCTCTTTTATAGTAAACGCCGGCGTTCAACGTGTGATAATAAAACAGCGTCCGACCATATTTAAAGGAGCCTCATGATCAGGTAGGATAGATATGTGATCAGTTGAACTGGTCATTAGCTCTTGGAACTTGTTTGAGATGACATCGTGATTCCAAATATAATAGTAATATCTGGTCCTTGGTTCAGGAACTTATCCGAAACTCTTGAAGTTGCAGCGTGGAATCCCGTAATCATGTAGTCGTCGGTTTGACATCCAATCGCGATATGGAGAAGAAATGTGAGATTCCAGATAGTACCTGAGCAGGACATACCAGAAACAGTGACAAGACGAAGAACAACGAATAGAATGATAATATATATGGTGGAATACTGATTAAATGGAAGATGCCAATACGGTGCCACACGTAGCAGGCAAAGTGCAAAAGGAGTGCCAGTGACGGAACCCACGAACGAAAGGGTCTGTCCAATGTCTACATCTTCACAGATATTCGAGGCCCCGATTTACTATACATCTGTGCCGAGGTAAAAGTCGATATCAAAAACATCAGGTCGAGTCTAGTGCCGAGTCTGTCCCCAGAGCCTTACGATACATCTGAATCATTCATTCATTCCCCCGAGTAACAGTATATTCCTGTGCTCCCAAGTTGACCCTCGCTCCCAACCTGCTCGACGCGGCACACGACTTCGCTTGGCTCTCACTCGCGGCACGCTTCCTACGTACATGCGCTGACGCTGTGGCACACCCCGAGCTCCCGGCATCCTCATCGCAACAGCTCCACATGGATATTTTGCGCGTCACTCCGCAAGCGTGTCCATCCGGCATACGAGAGATAAATTCGTATATTTCGCCGTGCAGGGTACCTGTGCAAGCTGTGTATGAGGACATGCCATGTTTCGTATGTACAAGAGAGACTGAGGAAGGAAATAGATGGGTCAGATGAAGGATGGAATGGATCCTCTGCATATCCGCGAGAGTACACGTGCATTGACAGGAAGGCAACTGACGAAGACGACACCGAACGGATTTAACGTACCTGGATGATAATAGCATGGTCCAGCTATTGTATCATCACTAACGCGCTTCCCGCATTTTGCACAGGGTTGTTCGAGAGACTGATGATCGAGACTGCGCCCTCCAGACTGGCGGAGCTTCTGGCGAGGCGAAATCGAGGTATGTTCTGGAACCAGTGGAACGGAGGGAAGTAGTTCCTTGGCTACGGCCTGCTGAAAGCTCGGATTACGGTCGACAAGACGGATCAAAATTTCTCGTAGCTTGGCTTCGGGGGTACTTGCAATAGAGGCTCGTAAATGAAGAGAGGTGGAGTACGAAGGCGTAAGCATATCGTCCGTGCCATCATCGGAAGAGTCTTGGTAACCTTGCCTTGGGGTGTGGCTGAAACGTGGTATGATATTCCTTTTGGCGGAGATACCTGCCGTTTGTATCTTGGTTGTCGCTCCTGGCATGGTGACCGAAGAGCCGAGCACCCGTGGATATAAAGACGCTGGACAGGAGAGGTCAATCGCTAGAAGTGGAGACACTATATATGGGGCAAGGAAACAAAAGACACAGCCGACTCGAGTGTCCCATCAACCCACAAGTATATTGCAGTCCAATCAACAAATGAACCGGCTGTGAGAATAGGATATTTGATGTAGATGGATTTTGATCTGTGAACTTGAAGAACAAGGCGTCAATGACCTCAAGCCTCAGGCATCAGGGGGAGGTCAAGACTCGTTGATACAAGTCACAGCCGATAGGGAAAGATGCGGATGGGGTCTCGGAGAACAAGATCAGTAATGGCAGAGAATAATGGCATAGTCGGGCGAGCTTTATTTCATGAACTCGAGTCTCAAATGAATGTCAGTTAGGTGACGGAAAATCGAGAACTCTGAGTGAACCTTACAGGTCAAGTCAATATGCTAACACCAGCGTTCTCACATGCGACGTCTCTTCCTCAACAATGGCCGATGGATACTACGTACACAGCCCTCTGTTCTCCCATTCCCCTCACAACATGTCCATGTGAAATTTTCCGGGTACTCCCTCCGATTATAAGATGAATCCGTCGGACCATGACAAGCTTCGTCCCAGTCTGCAAACTGCTCCTCGTCTACTTCAAGTTCCCCTAGGATGCTCCAAACGTGAGTTCATTGAGCAGGAAGATAGAACTGTCAAACCTTACATACCGGGGTGGAATACGCATTCCTCTTCCTCCCTTCGAGTCGCCATGTCAAACTCTTCATCGCAATTGGTACAGGTCTCCCATCGGTAAACAATATCTCGGGTTTTTCGTTTAAGTGTCAGTAGTTGCCTAGTCAATGTTTCCTCCACTTCCGGTATGGTATCGACAAGATGACTCAAGAGCCGTCTCAACCGGTCCTCTCCCAGTTGCCCGATTGCGTCGCGCACTTGTTCACGAGAAGTCGCATTGACTGGGACCTCAAGGATCTCGTCGCCTGAATCGCTTTCCTCAGACGGGTCCTCAGAATCAAATTCTTCTCCCTCTTCGTCGTCTTCAACCTCGGACTCTGACTCCGACAGACCTGTCAAATCGATGACTTCGGGTTCAGTCCCTTGTAGCATGATCTAAACCCGAAGATTCTTATGTCGGTATCAATTCCGAAGGAGAATGAACACGAGGAAAAAATGAATGTATACACACCACTCAACACACTCCACAGTACATACACACATAGACAACACCGACAACGTGTGAATCAAATGTCAAGTCGGACTAAAGGAAGACGATACACGAGAAAGCGTAAAAGTTGTGAACATAGAGGAACACGTGATCGCGGGCAGCCGACCAGACCACTGACCAGGCCTTCGAAGTTCTTAAGCCCCATCCGATATGTAACCTCTCGAAATTTTCGTCAGGATTGGTGTTCCAGTCATCCGCGCGATGGGACCACTCGGCACGTCTACTTACTTACCTTGAAGCTTGAGGGATAACGCAAACTGTATGGCGTTCCCGACTCCCGTCACGGCGTCACCCAATTCGCTGAGTTCTTTGTAAACAGTGAGCTTTCTCCGAGAAGTTTGAAGGTAATTATTCAAGACGCCTCATACTAAAAACCCCATATGAATTGAATTTCTAGCATCTCACTATCAGATGCCCGTTGAAACAACGTCGAGAGCGTTCCCTATCGAGCTTCTAGTCATGTCGCTGAATGCCGTTTATGCGAAACCTAACTATGGAATGTACAAGTGTTTTTGTTTGCGGACGGACGAAGACAACTTGGCATTCCCAGGTCTAAACGGTCTTTCGCAGATGTCGGGCCCTGTTGTCCGTACCCTCGCTCCGACAAAGCGCCATCCCTGTTGTCCATCTCGAAGGGATGGAGCTTCTTGTACGATCTCTTGTCTCTGCAGCAATAATCAAACAGTTTGAACTGGCTGGTCCATGCCCAGTTGCTCCCTCTGACACTGTATAAAAAATGAGCAAGTTATTCTTTTCTTCTCGTTCATAAGGTATGATATATACATATGGTTCTATTTTGTATCGTCATCTACCTTCCCCCCTAGGATCTTGGAATGCCTTTTACCAACTTGTTTTAAGGACTCAATGCCGCCGCATTCATCAACGCTCATGAGCACTTTCGAAAGGTCTGTACTCTGCCTGGGCAGCTTTCACCCAGACATGCGCGTAGCTTACCTGTGCTCTCTTTAGAATCGGCGATATTTCAGTCCTCGGATCCAAGCGTCGGGAAGTTATCTCCTGAACAGTGAAGTCAAGTACATATATATATTGGTAAAACTCATGAAGCTTATATATCGAGTGTCATCTGATCATCAAGCTTAAGATTAGGAAACTAGAAGTTTAATCCCACCTTAGGCCTCATTACGGCACCACCTCGTCAACCTCAATCATACATAAGATGCCTTGTAATGGTAGTGCACTGAGGCTTGACTTAGGAACATATATATATTGATCATATATGTGATTACCTCTGCTTTGTACTTCTCCTCTGCCTCCATCAGTTCATATGGACGCAGAACGGGGTAGCCCCAATGTCCTGTCCATCACCCAGCCCATCGCGAAAAAGCCCTTTCCGATCATCCAATTGTCGATCGTATGGCTCATTCAATTCCTGGAACCCGTATCCAACACAGTCATTTACCCTTTTATCAACCAGTTTATCTCTGATACTGGTATAACTCGTGGAGACGAGACTAAGACTGGATATTACGCTGGAATTATTGTAAGCTCTTGTCTGTATTCCAGCTATTGCAGGGCTCAATTGGAGTTGGCGTTGTCGTACAGGAATCGGTCTTTTTCCTCGCAGAATGCTTGAGTGTATACCAGTGGGGGCGCCTATCAGATAGGGTCGGAAGACGGCCCATTCTTCTTCTTGCCCCTCTTGGCCTCGCATTAACCATCCTCACCTTTGGCTTGTCGCATAATTTCTGGATCCTAGTCCTTGCTCGATGTGCTCAGGGGGTGTTCAATGGAAACGTTGGTGAATAGACCCATATACTAGTAATTCCAACCTCCGTCGTCTGATTTCGGACGTTCATTATCAGGTGTTGGGAAGACTGTGATAATCGAGGTTCGTTCTTTTCTGCCAACGGGGTTCAACTGCAGGGATTGAAACTTGACAGATAACAGATCCGGCCGATGTCCCAGCCGCATTTGGATGGATCCCAGCAATTTGGAGCGTTGGTATAACTCTTGGGTGCGCATGTCAAGTGCAGAAAGAAGGACCAGACTGATCTGAACCTGTTTTTGGAACGCATAGGCCCATCATTGGCGGTACATTTGCACGCCCTGCTATTCGCTGGCCGGATACATGGGGCCGGTTTACATTCTTTCATGATTTCCCGTACATCCTTCCATGCGCAGTGACAAGCGCAATAGCATTTGGTATCTTTCTTTACAACTTACGTTCTCTTGCACGAGGTAAGCTTGCAGTTACACTCATGTCATCAAGGCACGTATGTGACGTGTATCTTTTTAGAGCCTCCTCTCTGTCATTAAACGAAACACTGAAGCTAAACAGGCTTCTTCACCGACGCAATATGAACGTTCTGATGCTACAGTGCCCCTCTTACGTTCTGCCGAGTCTGGTGCACGTTATGGAACATCGGAGCCTACAGTTGAGAACCACGTCAGTTCTGCAGATATCAAACCCCGACCTTTACGCGCTCTCCTCACTCGCCAGCTTCTCATAGCCTTGGCGTCCATGGGTTTTGTTGCCTTCATAGATCAGAGCTTTGGAGTACTGCTCCCGCTAATGTTATCAACATCCATACCATCGGGTGGTCTGGGATTTGACCCTTACACAATCGGGATGACGATGGGTACGTGGGGTTTCCTCAATGCAGGATTTCAGATCGTCGTGTTTCCAAGACTATTCCACTGGTTTGGACCTCGCAATTTATGTGCTATGTGCTTGGGCTGTTCCGCTGCGACTTTCTTGGCCTTTCCTCTAATGAGTGTTTTCGCAAAACAAACAAGCACAGCGGACTACAGAGTTTGGGTTGTGCTTATTCTTCAGCTTTCCTCCTTTTCGTTCGTGTTCATGACGTATAGTATGTGGATTCTCTCTCTATCTAGTCCATGTGTGTTCTAGTGAGTTGTGCAGGCTGTACTCAACTCTTCGTTATGGATGCGGCGCCTGGCCGGGCCTCGATTGGAGCTGTCAACGGTCTATCACAAATGACCAGTTCCATAGTGCGAACCCTGGCGCCGACCTTTACATCTTCGTTATTTTCGCTCTCCATCCAGAAACAATTGATTGGGGGATACTTGGTGTATGCTATCCTTGTGGTGATTTCTCTATCATCTGTAGCGATGGCCACTCGCCTCCCTCCCAGTCTCCGTATCCGATCGAGCTTGCCTCCGTAGAGGGTTTGGCCACCAGTCCCATAGGAAGGTTTTAACATGCATGACCTTCCTTGGCTCATCCATGTACATCCCCCAGTGCGTGCTTGTTAATTACCATGTACTAGTCAAATTCCTTTGTCGTAGATTAGGTTGGCATGGTTGTGAACACTCGATTGAATGGCAAAAATACACTTCTTTGGACACACCCGGAATTGAACCGGGCACCGCCCGCAAACGCAATAAATGCTAAGCGGGCGTGATAACCAACTACACCATGTGCCCTGTATATATGGTAGGCAACAAACTTTTACTCTCGGCGTTCGCCTTCAGAAAGGCCCTTGAACGTGAACGTTTGAACTTTCGTGTTGACAAGTAGACTTTTGGGTTTCTTAAACAGTTTATTCAGCCTGAAGAAACCAGTTCTCAAGACTGTATTTACACATTACACTAGGTCTACGGTACTCGCACTGCTAACGGTGAATCTCGTCTGCAAAGAACGGCCAATTATCAACAAGGGTCGAAAGAGAACACAGCAAAAGAAGTTACCTGAAGTTACCCGACCATGAAGTTGCTCGTTGTTGAGATTGCGCTCGCCGAAAGTATGCCCCGCCCTGACCACGAGGGCGATACTCTCTCCGTTTCCTATTCCGTCCATCGTTGAGCGCTCGAGATTCCGGCTGATCGGGAGGCGAAGACTCTTCGGAATCGGCTTTTGGACTGGGACCGTCAGATGGTGTTGGAACAGGCGACGGGGTTGCTGAATCGTCGTTCCCCTTGGTTGGGGCACCGTCGTCACCTGGAGCGGTTGATGAATCTCCGGGAACCTTGGTCGTGGCTGGCTTGTGAGGATGCATGGTCGTTTGTGAAGAGAGGGAACACGACCCTCCAGGAACATCCTGTGATGCGGTTGGTTTGTCATTTGACTCACCACCCGGGCCTGTAGCTGGGGGGTCCTCGTTACCAGTACCTGACGTAGACGAATCCATGGGATTGCTAGTGCTGTCCGAGGATGTGGGTGGGACAGATGAAGTACCAGATCCCTCGCTGGTCAAAGTGGGAGACGGGTCGTCAGAACTGTCGAACGTCGGAGTGGAGCCACCAGTGGCCGGTGTCGAAGTAGCCTCTGAGTCAGATGTTGCAGTTGGCTCATCAGCCCCCGCAGATGGAGCAGAGGGCTCATCTGATGTCGGAGTAGATTCGCCAGCCGAGGCATCGGGTTCAGAGGTTGCGGTAGGCGTGTCAGAACCATCAGACGGCAGGGAATCAGTCGTTGAATCAGCCGCGGGATCGGAGGTCACGGAGGGCTCGGCAGATTCTTCCTGTGTCGGGGAACCGTCACCCGAACCAGAAGTCGATGTGGCGGCGGGGTCAGAACTTGCGGCTGGTTCGCTGCCGTCTGATGAGGGTGCAGAATCATCAGCGCTAGGAGTTGATGGACTAGCAGGCTCGGATGTCGCAGTAGGCTCCGCGCCATCTGATGTAGGCGTCGACTCGCCAGAGGGTGGCGTAGAATCGTCAGACGCTGGCGTGGGCTCAGACACCGGCGTAGACTCCTCAGATGCTGGCGTGGACTCCGACGCTGGGGCAGACTCCTCAGATGGTAGCGCGGACTCGTCAGAGGGTGGCCTCGATGTGACTGTCGGATCGGCTGTCGCGCTCGAATCATCGCCACCCGTAGGCGTAGGTGCGTCGCTACCTGGTGCGTCCTCCGAGGCGGAAGTTGCAGTAGGTTCATCGGCGTCGCTGCTGTCAGAAGTAGGCGTGGGTTCGCTAGCATCTGGTGCCGAGGTTAGGGTGGTCTCCGATGTCGAAGTGGGGTCGCTGCCGTCTGATGCTGAGGTGGCGGTGGCGGTGGGGTCAGAAATCGAAGTGGGTTCGCCCACATCCGATGCTGAGGCGGTGGCAGTGGGGTCGGAAGTCGCAGTAGACCCACCACCAGCATCAGCCGATGTGGGTGTGGGCTCGCCAGCAGCGGGGTCAGATGTTAGTGTGGGTTCCCCGGCTTCAGATGTTGCAGAAGAGTTGCCATCTGAGGAACCTTCCGACGTCGAAGTCGGCGCGTCGCTAGCCGCAGTCGTCGTAGGTTCACCAGTCAAAGACGTTGTCCCGGTAGCATCGGGAGTGGCACTAGGTTCACCAGTAACAGTCTCTGTTGGCGGGGTAGCAGAATCAGTAGGGATAGAGCTAGGTTCAGAGGAGCTGGAGTCTTCATCAGACGCATCCTGACGAGGGGGACGATGAGACTGAAGGCAATGAGGGGTTCCATCGCATCTCTTCTCAAGGTATTCATGGATGTGGCGACGCGGGTATCGACGGACAGTGATGGGGGACGAAGGCGAAGGCGATGACGGTGTAGGAATGAACGGCTGCCGAAGGGAGACGTCGGCATCAGTGTCACGGACCTCATCGATGCTACGAGGAGCACCAGTTTCCTCAGTAGCAAGGCGAGAACGACGGAATGTATGTGATCGTTTTCCTCTTGGGAACATGGGCTTGTCAATAATGCGGACGTGGAGCTCGGGGCTTGGCTCTACGATGCCTCTAGGTAGAACATCAACAACGGATGATGCTCGTGCAAACCTTTCAATACATCGATAAGAAATTTAAGATATCTGAGGAGTGATACTTAGTGACGTACTTGAGAGGTGCGGCAAAGCTAGATGTCGCACTGAGAAGCAACATGGCAAGAAGAAGGGGTTGTGTTGAAATCATCATTATCCGAGTGCGTTTACCAAGCAAGGTCGTCAGTAGAACTAGGATAGACGTCGACTTGTGGAAAGACAGACTCTGGGGCCACCTGTGCCAAAGAGATGAGAAGGGTGAGCACTGCTGAGGATTTCGGTTGTCCGCATGCGCCTTTTATGCATCCTGGGTGAGGCTACATCATTCTCGATGATCAATGTTGCCTTGATCGGACTACATACCCTGCATTTCTGTGAGTCCACGATGATTTCTCTGAAACTTTCCATACAATCTGGTAAAAGATGAGTTCTTTCGCAGCATCAGAAGAACTGAAGAAAATACCGACAGTTTCGATGGCCTTGTCTACAGATAGAACTTCAGCGCTACAATCTTTCTCAATGGTTCGACGTTCAACGTCTGGAAGAAAAGCGTGAAACACCGTATCAAAGATGGCTGATGGGACTGCCGTGATGGCCATCGAGTAGGTCCTAAGTTGGAAATTTCGCCACTCAGACTCCCGACGAGGTTTCCAGCGACCAAGAGAGACCATAGAAGACTGTGTATTCCTAGATTACTACACCTATTTTCAGCATGCTCGTGGTTGGAGGAGGAAGTTGAATGCTCCGAGACGATTCTTACATCAGCACAACCCTTGTCCGCTTTACGCCGCACCCCTTAAACAACTTAAATCATTCCACATCACTCCGGCTTGTAGGTAAGTTACTCAACAGCGTAGCGACAGGTTAGCTCAAACACTCAGATCAATATGTTCAACAACAATCATGGCCCCTACGGTTATCCACAGGATAATGGCTGGTGCAATAGGCAAGGGAGAAGACCTGCAAACCTCGATCTCTTCTGTGAATTGGACGACGTTGTCGTAGACTTGGAGGAATATGGCTTTGACGTTGGTTTCTGGCACATTCCAAGACATTACAATTATAGGGCGGATGAGCTGGCGAAGGAAGCTGCCCGGTGCTAGAGTGCAAGATTTCTTCATGCCAGTGGTCTCTGACTTGCGTCTTCGAATGCTTCGTCCTTATGTTCTTGCTTTTCTTTTGAGCTTTCCACAACCCGTAAGAAAATACGCATATAATGAACTAAAGTTTTATCTTTGAGCTACTGGCACTGTAATATTGTTTTGATGCACCTCTTCAAGAGTACTGTGTCCAAGGCTTGCCAGGGATTTATATAAATTGTTCGAAGAATTTACTCCTATTTGCAAATTCGCGCTCTGCATATATCCAACTTCACTCGAACGACTCGCAAGAACCTAACACTCCAGCCTTTGGTCAGTCCAAACTCCATGCCTTTCTCTGAGTAACATGCACTCGAGACAATCATCTGACTACTTGACAGCACAGTGAAAATGTCCGAAGTTACTACACACGAAGATCGACTTATCAATGGTCGTAAACTCGAATTCTGCCCGGAACTTGCCCAGCGTGGAGCCAACGGCCTCATTCGTGGATGCGACGGCTGCAAACTACTTTTCGCCGCTTGTTGTCCTCATCGTTGTAAAGTTTGTCACAACTGTAGGATGGTGATGACAGATGGAGCTTGTTCGAACAACGGTCAGAAGGATACCAGCTCGGGACTAGGGATTATTTTGGGTCTCACTGAAGAACGGTGGTGGAGCATTTCTGCGGACGATACGATCGATAGAAACGCCCCTCGAACTAGTCAGCGCGCGGAACTTCTCGCAGCGAGAAGAAACTGCAGGAAACGGACCAAGATCAAAACTTAAGACCAAAAGTGCACGGGCGGCTTATCAGAGGACACTATGAAGAAGAACCACGCAAGTTTGGTGTTGCGACCGATTCTGAGTACGTGGTCAAAGGGATGACTGAATGGCTTCCTGTCTGGCGTGCAAGTTTCTTTAATGGATACAGTCTAGGGCTATTTGACATATGAATGTATCTAGAACAATGGCTGGCGGAATGCACAAGGTAAAAAGCCGGCGAACCTCGATCTCTTCCTGAAGCTGGACGAACTTGTCACATCTATCGAGGCCACTGGAATTCTCGTTGGGTTCTGGCATATTCCGAGGAAACTGAACGCTCTTGCCGACGACTTAGCGAAGAAGGGATCTCTCGTTCAGATTCAGAAGAGTCTTTGATTGTTATATGTATCCTGCACGCATGTTCATAGTGAAACGAAGATGTAATAATACTCAAGTGTTCAAGTCCTTAACCCCGATTTAGACCTTCAGCAGCCGTGTGGGAGCACAACGCGAGTAAGATCCGAAGGCGGAACAAGCTGCCCTTGATACGGTGTGCAGCGAACCTGTGACGCCCACTGCTTCTGGATCGCAGGCAACACTGTAAGCCCAGTGGAAGTCTTCAAATTGGTGTTAGGAACCGACTGCTTTGCCAGTACTTTCGAATTGAAGATGCCAGGGTATGACTTATTGAGCAAGATGCTGCCAATGTCCGCCTTACGAATCTTGTTCTTGGTCTTTTCTCCAACAAACTCGATGACGTTCGCACCGACGTCCCACCGTCCCAGCGTGTGCAAATTCCAATTGGCTTCGATGGTAGCGATGGTGGAGTAGTGTGTATAGAAATTGTTGTCGTTCTTGCCAATGAGGTTCTTAGGGACGGCATTTCCAAGAAGGATCGCTAAGACGCGGTTGGGCTGATCATCGCTGCCGTTCTCGTCAAAGGCTGAGTATATTGTTTAGTTTAGTTTCAAATATGCAAAACGGCGCTGCTCACTGAGAATAATGAGAGTATTCTTGCCATTGAAGTTTGGATTCTTCAGTAATGGCTCAAGGAAGCCTCGTGACCATGTACCAGCAAATGTAACGTTTGTGTCATGCCCGTCGTTCGCTGCATATCTTATGAACAACTTGTACATCGAACCAGCAACAATATACCTACTCATATTGGGAGTGATGAACATCCATTGTGGCAAAGCATTGTGAGCCAAGTCCTGTTCAAATAGGGTGAAATTCTTGATATTGGCAAGTCGCTTCTGGTTCTTGTTGACAGACTCAAAAATCACCAACGGGCTGCCGGAGCCACCATCTCAGTGAGATCATACCAACTTCGGGATATACTCACTTGTGCTTCCGAACATAATCATCGATGCCGAGAGTGTGATTGAAAGCGAACCCCGTGAATCCCGTAGAAGGCATGTCTTCTTGATACTCTGCCCATGAGATGTCTTTGTCTTCAAGCAAATCCACGATGCTTGAGACATTCGTCGGAAGGTTCAACAGATCGTCAGTGTCAATGCCAAAGTATTCGCCACCCACGGACTATCAATAAGAGAATCAAAACAAACATGATGATATACTTAGGAAGACACATACAGCAACATAATTTGGCTCTGATGGATGGGTCACCGAGAAGTAATTGGTAAGGCTCAACCCTTTTTTAGCTAAGGCGTGAAGATTGGCTATTGAACACCACAGAATCAGAATCAAATTTCTGCAAGAAATGTGAACATACGATCAGCGACGGCAGCATCAAAGTCAATGTTTTCAAGCCAAATCGTAACAATGCGGTCGAAGACTTTCCCTTCGACGGGTTTGTTGTGACCTGGATTATCATGGTCGGGTTTGTTGCCGTGATTATTGCCCTGATTGTTGCCGTGATTATTGCCCTGATTATTACCCTGATTGTTGCCATGACCTGAATTATCATGGTCCTTGTCGGGCTTGTTGTGACCTGGATTATCCTTATGGTCCTTGTCATTCGTTGGATATGCCTTGAAGAAGATCAGACATCAATGATCTATGACCTATGAAACAACAGGATGAAGACAGACAAAGGTAATCAAGAAAGTGAGGAAGAGCGTAAGGAGTCCTAGGAACTGCATTTTCACAATCCTTGGAACGAACGCTTAACTCGGACCTGAAAGCACCTTTTATACCTGAAAAGAAGTTATTCAGTTTATAGAAAGATTGACGGGATCATATGAACCTCGTGGTGGCGTGAACGTGAGCTTGTGAAGAATAGCGATTGGATATCTCTCTAAGCTTCATGGCCGATGATCCAAGGCGATAAAGGTGGTAGATCAACAGTGTATCGCTATACGTAGCATCTGGAGATCTGAAAACAAAGATGGGGACTCTCTCCCGAGCGAGTTTTCCCATGTCAAGGCTGTGCATTGAAGATATCCACCGCTCTTGATGGTCGAACCAGGGCTTTCAGAACTACTCAAGCTCCACTCTGTACAAATTGTCAATGTACAATATCAAGCAGCAGCAATTGGCGTGACTACCAATAAGGGAGGACAACCAAGTTCGAGTCGGCGAGCAAATATTGAAGGATCACTTGAAGCACTGCCGTGTGTAAATTGATATCTGGTGACAGTTATCACACATGCCGTAAGAGCAAAAATAGCCTGAAAAACACTAGTTAGCGCCAACGGGAGAATAATTCATTGACATCGAAATCTCACTGCAGCTCATGTCAGGTCTGGAGTAAGAGCTTTACAGTTCAAGTTCACCGAGCGGTTACACCATGATCGGAGATCGGAGATT
Source organism: Termitomyces sp. K1Aa (assembly GCA_018221735.1). Classification (NCBI taxonomy): domain Eukaryota; kingdom Fungi; phylum Basidiomycota; class Agaricomycetes; order Agaricales; family Lyophyllaceae; genus Termitomyces; species Termitomyces sp. K1Aa. The sequence goes on from JABAJX010009939.1 coordinate 21,760, forward strand.
TCATTCAACCTTTCGAAAATTTATCATCCCAGGCCTTGTTTTTCCTCTTTTCTGATTCTCCCATCCATTAGTCAACTTCGGTCCCAAGTTGGAAGCTTTTTCAGTTGTTCTCAGCGGTACCCGTCCACGTGCGTCCTCCTTGATAACAACCTCGCGACACGCCTGGATAAACCGGTACGGTAAACCCAATGAATCTACTCTCCTTGAAATTGAACCACATTGAACGTCTGTTGTGGAGACAGACTACCTCCTCTCCCAGCGTGGACTGTCCAACTGCTAATATCGCGGTTCGCCACCTCGTCTTGACACTGTGCTCTAAGAAAGCTCCTGTTTATATGCCTGATGATCTAATGATTGTATCGACTCACGCCAGGAATGTTGCTGGGACTTGAGTTTGAACTATCTTTATGTTTAAATCAGCTCTTTCGCCGAGACTATCTTTTTTGAGTATCGCCTCTTTTCTACGCACTCCCCCAGACTCCTGGAAAAGGATGTCAATACTAGTCCCGACCATCCCTAACAACTTTGTGTGAAAGCTCCCATGGTCCAAGTTGAGACAACCTTGTAGATTCGCCAGGATGTGTTCCTGAACTCCAACTTCTGAATTCTATTGCTCATCTCTTCTGGAGCACTAAGTATTCATCGACTTTTCTTGTGTCCCTACTAACCTCAGCTGAACACTTAACAGAAGTGTCGATTATCTCTTCTTAGCCGTAATGTCTCCAGCGCCAACCAATTATTTCCCGCGACCCTACCTCAGCTGAACAACTCAAGTGCCAATCATGTCTTCTTCAAGTTAGCTCCAATGTCCACGGTCCATCTTTCAGGATGCAGGCAAGACTTTTGTATAAGAACTGTCAGACCATGCAAGAAGGTCCGTTTGATTCTCAGGTTGACATGATTCTGAAGACTATCGCAGTTTTATTTGCCATCACTGTCGTCTTGACTTCAACTCAAGTCGTGGACCTGGGGTTATCAGGGAACCTTCAATGTATTAAAGGGGAATACCCGCTTCCTTGGTATGCCGCCCCACCAACAAGTAATATAGTTTGTTCATTTTAGGAAATACAATACGACAGAACTAACACTACAACCCTCCTGTATACAGAAAATCAACGCTGGCAATCTCCAAAAGTACCAGACACTGTAACGGGTGTCATACAAGCCAATGTTCAGCCATCCCCAGATGTGATCCAAGGAGTCGATCCCAATCAACTTCAGTGTTGTCACTCCTCAGATGCCGCGTGCGGGAAAGAAGGGGAATCCTGTGGTGGTCTGGATTCACGGGTACGAATATTTGACTTGTTACTACTCAGTTTCCTAGATCGCTAAATGTAGCGGTGACCCTGCTCGAGTCGCGATTTGGGGAGAATCTTCTGGTAGCTACTCATTCGGGATTCATTGATCTTTTCCCGCTAAGAAATGATTTGGCCTTTTCCAGGTGCTGGCTCAGTTCTCCAGCATGTAGTCGCGCATGACGGGAAGACATCACCTCCCCTGTTCCGAGCAGCCATAACGAGCTCCACTTACCGCCCTCACAGTATGCCTATGACGATATCATTCCGCAGGTTGATCTTGCCTTTTCCTTTGGAATACGCGACCATTCACTTAAACTTTCTTAGACTCTTTACGACGAAGTAGTATCTCAGGCGAGGAAAGCGTTCAAAGTGCCTACATCTTGTCGCGATCCTCACAAAACTCACAAAAGTCAGTTGCACAACGGTAGTAGATACTTTGGCCTGTCTACGAGCAGTTGACTTTACGACGTTGCAAACTATCAATGTGAAAATCTCCAAAAGTGCATTTTTTGGGACATTCATCTTTGTTCCCGTTGTGGATGGTACCTTCATCACGTAGCGACCAACTCAGGTTATGGAGGAGCACAAAGTCTCATTCCTGTTCAGGAGGTCTTGCTTGCGGTCACGAACACTTTGGAAGGCTTCATAATTGTAGATAACACGATGGCAGGAACAGTCATAACTCCGGAATATGTCAGTCAACTATTCCCCAAGTTTGGTGCAGAAGAGATTGCAAGGGCTGCCGCCCAGTATGCAAATATTGGTACTCCCTTTGATCAGGTTGTTGCTATCCTATCCTAGGCGAAGGTACTCTTTATTGGGCCGTTACTGGTTGTTCATCACATTTTGATAGCCATTTTTATATGTCCGACATACTTTCTCCTACGTGCTTTCGAGAAACAATCGTTCAAGGTACGCCACTCTCTCCTCTCTCTCTCTCCTTCCAAGTTTGACTCCAAATGAGTAGGACCTCTCATACTACTACCCATCGTCTACTGCGTTTGAGCCTCCTGTGTTTAACAACCCTGATTTCGACGTGGCCTTTTCGCATGCGTTCCTGGATTTTGCAATGTCGCTTGACCCCAACGTCAAGTCGGAACCCACTATAGTTCAGAAGAGAGGTAACCCCGTTCACACGGTGTCTGTGCATCATTCTTTATTAGCGATCCCGCCTTTCTTTTCATTTGTCTAACAAGTCATCTGTTCAAGAGCTCAAGGCTCCTTACGGTCTTAATCATAAATAGTTTGAAGTGGACTCCTGTTAAAATTCTTCAGATGACTATTCAATTGTTTGAAAAAATTCTTGGGATCTCCCAGGTCATGAGCGACAAAGCCGTCAAAAATGCCCAAGATACTTGTTCCAAAAAACTTGAGTCAAAAGGAATCGAAGAGTTGGGCTCGAACTTCGCGTTCACTTACGTACTGTATGTAGCATCCATCGATGTCCCTCCACAATTGTGTAGCAACCGGAAAATACCCCTTGCCGAGTGATGTGTAAGCGGCTTGTAAACCGATTCAAATTCCAACGATATATAACTAGAATCTCTTCTCAGTTCGAAGAAACACGATTTCCGTGACGCGCGGGACAAGGATATCTCTCGAAATTCTGAGTACTATGATCTCGAGTTACTTGGTACGTTTGGTCAGTGAGTCTTACATCAATCTCAGGCTAAGTATCAGTCTGAAGATGATGATATGTATTGATGTACCACGCGGCTTTGAAAGAAAGGGCTTTGTCGAAACAGAAAAATATCTCCATGAACTGAACATATTACCGCATTGACGCATTGACTAACAACCCATGTGCTCAAGTAGGAATAAGCACCCTTTTCAAGACCAACGCGTCGGTTATCATAAGACTTAGTTTTTCATCCTTTGATGTTCTGAGAGGTCA
>JABAJX010009939.1:25065-35557 GCA_018221735.1 Termitomyces sp. K1Aa
TTTCTCGGAATTAAACATGCACCCACAAAACCACATCTCCTATAAATTTCAACATATGTAAGATACCCCTAAGAAGGGATCATGGTGTCTCTCCTGTACTATTCTTGCGCTATTTTGACTTTTTTGACTTGGAATGTTGTGGCCAATTCAGTGACCTCAACTCCGGTTGTTGACCTTGGTTATGCCAAGTATGCTGGATCTTTCAATGCGACTCGAGGCACGACCCAATTCCTTGGAATGCGTTACGCTGCCCCGCCTACCGGTTAGCACTGGTTAATCTAATCGAAAAACATTGAAAACTTATTCTACACAGATACTTTACGGTGGCAGCCACCTCATCCTCCAGCTACAACGCCTGGCATACAGGTAGCTGACACCGAGCCGCCTGTATGCTTCTTTGCCGGACAGGGGAATCAACCAGCTTCCCCTTTCCGGGACGACAAGAAACATAGAAAACGGGATCTATCTTTCACAGAGGATTGTCTTTTCTTGAAGTGAGTTCATAATATTTTATTCGCCATCTGTTTCTGAACCTTAAAAGTGTCTATCTCCCTGGACAAATCTCGTCGACTCATAAGTTGCCAGTCGTCGTCTGGATTCACGGGTGCGTTGTTCTGTTTTGAAGCGAATGATTGCGGTTCAATAGTTGTCCAGTGGTGGTTATATGTCAGGAAGCGCATCGGGTTTCAATGGTGCTGATTTTTATGATGGGAACGATCTCATCAGCGAAGCCAATGGTGGCGTTGTTGTTGTCGTAATTCAGTATCGCCTTGGCCTCTTTGGTTTCTTGGCCGGCAAAGAGGTTAAGAAGAATGGTGCCCTGAATGTCGGACTGTGTAAGCCAAATCGTCCTAATTTTTTCATATACTGAGTCTTTACAACAGTGGATCAACAGTTCGCTCTTCAGTGGGTGCAGCAGAACGTTCGTACATGCATCCCCATTACTGATGACCGTTGACTCAAAACAAGTGATGTAGATTCACAGATTCAATGGTGACCCTGCTCATGTCACGATTTGGGGCCAGTCCGCAGGTATGCAATCCGCACGAAAAAAAGATTTCAAGCTCATGTTTGATGTAGGTGCTGGGTCGGTCATGCAGCATGTCGTAGCGAATGGTGGGAAGACTTCGCCTCCCCTCTTCAAAGCAGCAATCACAAGTTCTACGTTCCTACCTTCCCAATACAAATACAACGACCGCATTCCTGAGGTGTGTCAAAACTCTTCTCATGATCTGAACTCACTGATGAACAACGTCTCTGTAGACTTTGTACAGCGAGGTAGTCGCCCAAACGAAGTAAGCTTTGATCACTAACATGATACTTTTATCGTGTTGATACCGGAACAAGTTGTTCGGCTGCCCCGAATACGCTTGACTGTTTAAGAAGTGTCGATGCTCAGACACTTGAGACCGCCAATGGGAATGTAGGGAACAGTGGATTCTTCGGAGTTTTCTTGTTTGTTCCTGTCGTCGATGGCGAATTGATAAAAGAAAGGGTTACCGAAGCTTTGAAAAAGAAAAAGATCAATGGCGTATGTTTTCATTTGTCTTTTATACAAGATCCACCAATGATGCACTTTTGATAACGCAGGACATCGTATTAACTGCCACCAATACCTTTGAAGGCGCCCTTTTCGTTGATCCGAAAATCCCAGTGGACGTAGATGTGGGAAATTATGTTGCGCAACTCTTCCCTAACTATAATGAGAAGCAAATCACGGCGGCGGCGGCACTCTATAAGGACCTTGGCACGCCCCTTGTCCAGGTAACAGCGATTATGGGAGAAGGTAAACTCATAAACATTTTTGCAAATTGTAGGACACTGAACACCGTTTAGCCATTTTCATCTGCCCTACTTATTTCATGCTGGACGCCTTTGATGGTCGTGGCTACAAGGTGAGGGACAAGTTAAAGGGAGAATAGTACATAACTGATGCAATTTGAATCGTACAAAGACCGAATTCGCCATTCCACCTGGTGGACATGGAAACGATGTGGCATACTACTACCCAACGTATGGACAGTGTTTCACACTGACGCTCCTTGTCATTTGTTTATTTCTACTACTTGTACAGGAATGGACCGCCCCTCTTCAACAATGCTGACTTCATCAAGGCCTTTTCGCATAGTTTCCTAGACTTCTCGATGTCATTGAATCCTAATCACAAGTCATCCTCAACGATCACCCCGAAATGGGGACTATGGGAAAGGAAGAATGAAATGCTGTTCAATATGACTCAGAGTGGCCTGCCGGACATTCGTGCGATTGAAACATCGAGCGCATTGCTGCAACGATGCGAGTAAGTCTATCTGGTATTTTATCAATCGCGAGCGGGAGTTAATTGCTTGTTTCCTAGGTTCTGGAAGAGTAACAGTGCTGCGTCAGCTCAATGATATGGAGATGGTCGATCGGTATTAATATTGGATTGAAATCTGAGGATAATTGTCCCCCTTTCAAATCCGTGTTTTTCTTCCAAATTTGATCTACATATACACTGGTTATTATGTGGCGTAAAGTTTGAAATAGAGTGGCTCGCGGTAGCCGGGTCTCTCACTCACGTTTGCTACAAGAATATATGCCTTCTTGGCTCAGTTGGCTAGAGCGCAGGTCTCATAGTAATATGACGTAATCACTTGTTACGCAATCCTGAGGTCGCAAGTTCGAGCCTTGCAGAGGGCATATCCTTTTGTTTCTCATCGGTCAGTATTGATGGTGGGCAAAAAAACCCTGGGTCAACATACATCTTGCCACTGGGTACATGAGGCCGGCTGTTCTTGAGGTCTTTATATTTGTTTTTGTCTTCTTCACCGCGAAAAAGTGCTATGTTCGCTAACGCCTCCAACGAGGTTTTGACAATCTATGATTCCATTTGAATATCCTTCATTCGTTCCACAGCCTAGAAGTAGCTAGGATAACTGACCAACATATCTAGCATATCTACTACTTGCAACCTTACGTCCCAGTACAAAATCAATCCTCCAAGATTGGATTCACAGCAACACACTTTGAGAATACAAATTAGAAAAAATACAATGATTGAAGCCTGTACTGTGTGTACGGCCCATGCGATAATCTATGCAGAATGAGTAATGAGTGAGAGAAACGTGGATCATCTATAAGGAATGTTTGAATTTAGAGAAAGGTGAGGAGTCGCATGTTAGGTGTTGTGATTGTGCTGGACCAAAGCCCAATAATGTCCATCCATCCGGTCCGGTTAAATGCAGGAGAAAACAATGGGTTGGTATCCTGGCTTGGATACCACTTAGTGCCGCTCTGACGGTGTAGGTGTATAACAAGAAAACATTGTCAGCCACGCAGATCACGGGCTAACCTCCCCTTTTCTTTCTTGCGCCTACGTTTCTCCTCCTCGTGGCGACGTTCTTGTTCCAACGCCAGTTGATCTTCTTTCTTTGCAAGACGAGCACTGAGACAAGTATTAAAAACTGACGAATCAAGTAGCAGATGCCGATAACGATATACCTCCGCAGCTCTTCTCTCTCAAGAGCGGTCGTGTCTGCCTCCATATCTTCGTCGTCACTGAAGACGTCCCGACTGACATATTTTTCCCTGTCTTTACCAAACATCTCCCAAATTGCATTGCTATATCCCGAGCCCGCTTGTCTTCTGAGAGGCGGGGGGGAATCCAGATCCGATCCTTCGGATAAACTGGGAGAACGTGGACGTTTCTTCCCAACGGAGGCAGATAACTTAGTACCTCCAGCGCCATTAGCGGTTTTAGACGAATATACATTATTCGACTTCGTCGATGATGTGCCGGCTTTGGAGTTCGCAGAAGAGAACTTGACGGCTGAAGAGGATAATGACGAGGCTGCTTTAGTAACAGCGGTTTTCAGCGGAGGCAATTTGGTAGGTGGAATGGGTTTCTTCGATGATGCAGGTGGCTGAGGAGTAGCGCTGCGGCCTTCTAAAAGGTATCGGAAGTAAATCGCGTGAGTACAAAGCTGAGACGGATCGACTTACGAGAAGAAGGTGTATTAGCGCCAGAAGGAGCAGTTGAAATGGATGTCATTTTCGTCTCTTTCTTTTCTGAGAACCAGTTGTCGAAGCCGCGCGCCTGATCTCCTTCGAGGGTTTTACCTTCTCGCAATTTGGCACGATCCTGCATGATTTCGTCAATAGTACGAGTGTCACGCTTAACTGTGTTAAGCTTGGTCAATGTATTGGGCATCGCAGTCAACCGCTCTCTGACGGACTTGATCGTTGAAGAGGGATCGGAGGCCGGTTGTGAACCTGTCATTACATCAACAGCACCGCCGGGTAGACGTTTACCAGCCCTGGAATATGATGCCGCAGAGCGTTTGGTAGGCTGGAAGAGCCTCCGCATCTCCTGTTGTTGCTTTCTCTGACGTTTCTCCTCCCTAGTTAGGAACTCGGGCGCTGAAGATTCGTCGTCGTCATCGCCTGGCAAACGTCTTTTACGAACCTCCTCTTGTGTTCGAGCTTGTGAGGCTGAAGAAGGCCATTTCGGAGCAGAACCATCGGATAATGCTTTGGCCTTTTTGGGGCCATGTTGGTAAGAATTACGCTCCATTTCCGCTCGCTTCTGACGCTCAGCCTCGATAGCAGCTTGTTCCTGTTCTCGTTTCAACTGACGCTCTCTCTGTCTCTTCTCTTCTTCGAAAATCATCATTCGACGCTTCCTCGCTAGCTCCTGGTCCTTCCTGTCCTGTTCCTCTGCCTTTTTTCGCTTCAGCTCTTCCTTGCGTGTCCGCTCGGCGAGGGCGATCTGAACATCCTTGTCTGCCTCCCGAGTTTGTGAGTGGCTCAATGCCATGAGGGCATGGAAAGACGACATGTGGATAGGCGAGACGAATAGAAAGCGAGCAGGAAGCGCAGAACAATTGACCAGCAATAGAGGAGAACAAGGGAGGCGTGGCAAGAAGTTACCCCGCCACAAGGCTCTACATAATTTGGCCATGTTTGGCAGTGGGCCACTGCACTGAAGTTGTTAGCAAATTGTTGATTTAAGTATGCTATGTACAGGTATATGGAGAGTACTTGTAATCAGTCTACATATCGATTTCTATTGAGGTTCACAACGAGTCCACAACTTCCGAGGAAGCAACGAGGCAAAGTACATCGCAGCACACGCGACCGCGGTCAGCACATAATATACGAGGCAGCCATTCAAATAGTTCTTTTCAATAGTGAGAGAAAATAGAGAATTTGCCATAGCAGGGCCAATTGCTCTCATCACGCTCACGGTCATCTATAGTTCGGGTCAACAGTAAGAATCGTTGTGAACAGATATGATCATGATGTTCGACGCACCTGGCTCAAACCGTTCGTCGCGCCGATAGACGCGCGGTTAGGAGATGCCGCGGCAATGAATATGAAGATCGCTCCTGCAGAGCAATTACTCAGTAAAAATGTCACTACATCACCTCATTGCTCTCTCACCAAACGAAAGACTCAAACCGATGGAAACCACGGTCTGGAAAGCAACGGCTACCCATACCAATGTCGTCACACCCTGGGACTTTGCCATTGCGTTGATGATAGGGAAGGCGATAAAGCACGGGAAGGCGCATGCCAAGCCTGCGACAAACGTCTTCTTGGAGCCGAAATGGTCGTGAATTCTCGCGAAGAAGAATACTTGAAAGACTCCATTACAGATCCCGAATGCGGAAAGGATTTTACCAATGACGTGTGGAGACAAACCGAGACCCCCAAGAGCGATAGGAGTCGATAGGAAGAGAGGGAGGATTGCTCGGAATGCTATATCTACTAGAGACAGACCGGCATAATTGCCGGCCGCCAGTAAGACTGGAGGCGTAAACAGGTCACGTAGTGGAAGTGGTCTTTCCTCGTCACGCCCCGAATCTTGAAGGGTTGACTGTTCCTGTGATCCGATGACACCTTTTGCGGACAAATCGACCTTATCTCTGCGAGATTTGAATAGTTGAGAAATTGAAACAGGAGACTTCAGGGTTTCCTTGAGATAGATGAAGGTGATAAGCCACGCTATCGCCGTGTACGTTGCCGGAACTGCACATGGGAGGAAGTAAGGATATTTTTTGAGGAAGTCATTATTGCCGAACAGTTCGGGGAAACGTTCAGCAGGTCGTGAAAGAGAACCACCGATGATAGGACCAAGCTGTACTTTTCGTCAATAACCACGTCAGACATCGAAAGTCACGGAATCTTACAGTTCCACCCGTGGACCATGCGATAGGTTGGTAAGCATACGCCTAAAGAAAGATCCATTATGAATAGGAAGACGAACAGGAAGTCAAACCCACAAGTGCGATGTTCGTCGAATCTGTTAACTCTACTACGATACTGGATTCTTGATGAGCCTAAGAGTGACTTCCGCCAGAATCTGCAAATTCACCTTTTCATTATGCCAATATTTCCGTCTGACAGGAGGATCTATATTGAGAAACCCACGGATATGACAAGACGTCGTACATACTCAAAGCACCATTGAGACACCGACTGAACAAGTTTAATGAGAGAATTTGTTGATCTAGATAAAATATAGGACGAACCTCAAAACCAGACCCCAAAATGTAGTCGAAAGTCCGAAACAAAACATCGAAATAGACAATCCGAGTAGACCAACAAGTAGGACCGGCTTGCGTCCAACAAAATCTGACATCCGACTCCAATGCAAAACCGTAAAAGCTTGAGTCAGGAAAAATAAGGATTGCTGTATACTGCATTAGCTACGTGGTTGAGCTTCATTGTTGATGGAACAGACCATGAGCCCAACATAATACCCAACCCGACTTTCATTCCCATTCGTGATTCCAATGTCCCGTATAAGCTGGCCAGATTGTCAGCGATAAGTTAAACACACAAAAATGAACACACCTGGGGGGCGAACGGGTATATGACCTGGGATGTCAATGGTTCTGTAAGCTGAAGAAACATAACAATCGTGAACTGTCCCCATGGGATAGGAGTCCTTTTCTTGAGCTGCTCTTGAAGCAGAGGAGTTTCCTCGTCGGCCTGTCGAGTCATGATAGGTGGCTCAAGAACAACCACCGGCCTACTATACCACTGCTTCGCGCCTTAAATAATAAGAGCGCATATTTCGCCCGGGCCTATAAGATTATAATGGTGTCATATGGTAAAAACTGATATGTACTTCTGATTACTTACTTCGTAATATCCGAGGAATCACATGTGTATTTGTGGGTTAGGTACAGATACCCGAGGGCCATTTAAAGCCAACTCAGGGGAGAAAAGAGACGATGCATTGGTATATAGGGTGTGGTGGGGGCCTGAGGCCTGAGGCCTGAAGCTTGAAACTTGAAGATTTGATGAGCTGAGGATCGCCGATGCTGCCGATCGGGCGGAACATATGGATTGGAATCATTGGATGCCCCGATGGACACGATCAGAAGATCAGCTCAAGAGTGGAGACCTTGTCATGGATCCGGTTTCCTAGTAGAAACCAAATTATAAAGGGCTACTTAAGCATGGCCTATAGCAAGACTGTAATAACGACTGACGCTTCGCCGGTGAAGCTTGTGAAGTATTAATACTGTCAAGAATTTGAAAGTTGTCAAGGTATGCGGAAATTCCGTAGTAAGCTATAGCCGGTCTCTCCCCGAGCATTGGACGTTCGAACTATCAAGTATATTCGATTTGAATACGATGGCAAGTAGCAGTGTTACATTCATATACGAGTCGAGCTATTCCCATGGAGAGAAGAATTCTCCGCCAAACGTGTGAACTTGGAGCAAAAATTCAAAGCGTCCCCGCTGAATAGGGCAAGAAAGAGCCTCTAACAGAGAGCCGCACCACCCGAATCATAAAGATGGGGTTGACAGGACAGACACTTGCTTCCATTACGACCATAGAACATACTGTATACCCTGAAAGGCTAGTACTATCCAATGTCTAAACTGTGCAGCTGGTACCCCGGACCGAACTTGATTGAAGGTCAGGCGTCCACTCTACCCAACTCAACAAGAAGGAAATCGTAGTTAGCTTGAGTAGAAGTTAGTCTTGAGTAGATGCATCCGTTATATCGGGAAGTAGCGAAGCCAAAATAATGGCCCCACTCAAGATAAGGATCAAGAGATAATAAACGAGATGTCCACCCATATACTGATGTTCTATGGACAATGCAAACAAGGAATTGAAGAGCGCAGGCCCGACAGCTCTCATGAAGCTAATTGTCATCTAGAAAAGCCGTCGATGTATGTCGGCCTTCATGCTTGCTTTCGGGATACGCACCTGACAGAACCCATTTGTCGCACCAAGCGAAGCTCTATTCGGAGCAGAAGCCTGTATATAGATTAATGCAGCACCTGTAAAAAGCTTCTGAGTGAGACATTTACGTGAGGAGAAAGGTGCTGTCATACCAAATGAGAACGAACTACCTGGGGTAAAGAGAATTTGTAGGGCAAGAATAGACCAAAGTGATGTCCCAACCCCCTGGATTTTTGCCACGTAATTCATTATAGGGAAGGCAAGAATCACGGGAAAAGTCATCAACAACCCTGTTACGAAAGTTCTTCTTGATCCCAAATAATTATGAATTTTTGCAAAGAAGAACAGTTGGATAAAGCCATTCAAGAACCCAATCGTAGACGACACTTTGCCGATGGACAATGGGGGTAAACCAAGGCCACCTAGCGAGATAGGTGTCGAAAAAATGACAGGTTGAAGGGTGCGCAAGGCGATGTCCATGAGCGCCAGTAAACCGTAATTGGTGGCTATGATCAAAACTTTGCGAGTAAGGAGTTCCCGCAAAGACTTCGGCCCCTCCGATCCGGTCATCAGCGGCTGGGCTAATTCTTGGGCCTCCTCAGCCGCCGTTGATTCGTTACTCGAAGATACATTTCTGGTCCACATCGAGCGAAGTGACTTCGGGGTCTTCACAGTTTCCCGTAGAACCAGATAAACGATGATCCAGCAAAGGGCTGAAACAACAGCGGGAACTATACAGGGCAAGAGGTAAGGATATGTTCTCCAAAAATCATTCCCAAAGGCCTCTGGAAACTGTTCGGCTGGATGAGATAGAAGGCCACCAATGAACGGGCCAGCCTATGATGCGGAAAAAAGGATGTGAGCATGACTCAGGAGTATAAGATGCAAAAGGTATTTCACAGTGCCTCCTAGTGCCCATGTCACTGGTACAAAAGCGACCATCTAGATGGCGAAGAGGGGTCAGTAGACACATACAGAAAATCCAACCCTATACCTGTGCCAAATTCGTATCATCCGACAACTCGGCTATCATGCTGTGTAGAGAGAGAGCAAGTCAGTCGATATGGACTCTGCTCAAATTCCAAAGTTACCCTTTGATAACTCCAACATTTGCATCTGAAGTTCACAGTCTTATTCGAATGGACTGGCTGCCGCAGGATGCTGAAAAGGTGTACTCACTTAAAGCACTGTGAAGAGCGCGGCTGGAGGCGACAATAAGCCAAGTTTGGTGAGTGAAGTAGAAAGACTATATGTACCTCATAACAAGGCCCCAGAATGTTTTTGAGAATCCAAAGCCGAGCATGGATAAAGATACACCGAACAATCCGGTCAGGAGCACAGGTTTACGACCAATATAATCGGATATTCGACTCCAATGGAAGACCGTTATAACTTGTACCATGTAAAAGACTGAATGCTGTTCATGGCAGGCGTGATCAACAACTCGTGTGTTTTTATGTCATTTTTGAACTCACCAGAATTCCAACATAGTATCCGACTTTGGCATCGTTTCCGTGTGTAATTCCAATATCACGAATGAGCTGAGATTTTATGAATGACCCACGGAATGTTGACGGTTTTGCTGTTCATGCTGACCTGTGGTGCAAACGGGGAAATGACCTGAGTGCTGAGAGGTTCTACAAATTGGATCCAGAGTGCAATAGAAAATTGAGACCAAGGTATGGGCGACGACCTTGCGAAGGACGGGGTAAGCAACGGAGTTTCTTCATCAGTCGAAGGAGTTGGCATAAGGGAAAGAAGTTGGATCTTTGTTGAACTTCAGAACTCGAAGCAGCTTATAAGGCTTTCTCAACGTTCAACCCATTGGCTGCAGAAAGAATGGTGTGCACTGCCACATATGATAAGCCAGCCACACGTGTTGAGCATGATGCGAACTCCTTCACGTTCATCATCATGACCTGAGAAACGTTGACGGGAATCTCTATTTTACCTACTGCAGTGTGATATATCGATGGCTCCTAAGGAACCGACTCGTCACCAACTCTCATCTCGACTGGCTTACAGTCAGACCACCCCAGCTTTTCTCCAGAAACTGAAGAACAGAATTGCTGGTGTCCCGGATATAGACGATCAATATGACAGCGAATTTGAGGATATCGATAATGGATCCGGTCGCCCACCCATACCCAAACGGCCTGCTATTCCCACACGTCCGGACGATGAGCCAGGGAGCGCTGACGAAGATGATGGAGACGAAAAACCACAGGTGGTTGTTCTAAAGGAAGGGAAGCACCTTACGGCTCGTGAAGCAGAGAATGTCAGGCGCAAAGGTAGAGTGGACAAC
>JABAJX010009940.1:0-46858 GCA_018221735.1 Termitomyces sp. K1Aa
CTGTTAAATATGGCAAGCATATAGATCTCGGAACTGGACCCCAGTTTACACATAGACTCACATCTATTCTACCGGCTGCGCCAGTCTGTCCTTCATCTGCGTAACCTGCTGCAACAGACTAATATGTACAAGGAAGTTGCAGTATGGATGTTTTGTTTGTGCAAGAGGTCCAATGCCATATTTGGCCAAGGACCAGAGCGACCGTTTTGCTGATGGAGCTACTGGTTTTAGGAGTCTGCCGGTCCCTCTACTCGAGCTTGTCTCCGTTGAGGGATCGGTCACCGGTCTAGCACCGGTCTAGCTTGGGTCTAGCCTCAGAGTTGACTAAAAGTAGGTTCCATAGACCAGATAAATATTGTACCTGGACACTTGAAAAAAACTCTATGTATAAAGAATCTGAAGTCCAAACTTCAAGGTGCTCAATTTCTCTTAAACTTCAGGTTGCCATCAGTCTCTGTGTGCTCATGATATACTCAGTATTGGAATCAGTATCATCCACACCCAAACCACACCAATCAGTATCGACCCCCCAGTTCGACCGATATCATCAAGGTTTTATTATAGTCTTCTAAGTACTCATGACAGATAGATGTTTAGAGGTTCCTCACAATGAAACAGAAATGGACACCGTCTACATAAGTAAAAGATGCGTAGTATATATGTGCAACGAGAACTTCGGAGAACTGGTGGATCACAGTCATCCAGGATCTGCCATTGGGCTGTCCATACCTTCTTTGCTTCGCAATTGTCTGGTTACTGGTAATTTCAACGTCTGCGACAGCAACGTATTGCCATCGTGGGTGTTACCCGCAACTTTGAAGTTTCCGGAGGGATAGGCACTTTGGCTTCGAGAGAGGCTGGAACCAAGCCTAAGGTCCTCGGGGCCTGCTGGATTAGTGATAAGTGGGGTATAAGAACGTGGAGTGGACGTGGTGAAGGAAGACACATGAAGTAGGATTGCGAATTCCTCGGTGGAGTTTGTCAGCTTCACCATGCCTGTGCGGAGGGTCGAGGATACAAGACTTGAACCCTTGTAAGTTTTAATGATATTGGAAAGTTGCACAACAATCTGTATTTCCACATAAACTCAGTTTTTTCCATTCTAAAAAAGATGATCGATTACCTTGAGAAATGCATGCGCGTCTTCACGAAAATCCTTCCTATCAGAAGTAAGATCAAAGTCATGCATCTGAATCGCCTGAAGTGTCTGGGTCAATCGCGCTGTCACCGTTCGCGCCATTTTGAGTGCCTCATGGGCCGATAATTTCGTGTTGAAATCTTCATCGAACAAATTCTCAATCATATCCCAAACCGAAGGAGCAATGCGGACAGCAGCCTGGACAGCTTGTAACGCTTCCTTATCAACCTGTGACTTGGAGGTTGAGGGAAGATCTTGATAAATTGCTTTGGTAGGCACCGAAGGAGATGAGGATGCGGATGTTTGAAATGACGCCTGTGAGCTTTGGCGAGAATGCATGGAGCGGGGAGAATCGTCAATGAGGGTGCTGCTAGAGGGAAGGGATGGGGAAAATAAAGTTGTGTTCGCGGGGGATGGTGACGAAATCGTGGTGGTTGGGATAGCAGCCTGCCTTTTAGGAGCCCGTGGTGTAGGTGTAGATCTAGCCGTCCCGGACACTATACCCCCAAATAACCCCGGGACATCGTCGTATGATGGCAATTGTTTACCCAGCTCGACATCCTTTGAACTGAACGAACCTGCATGCCTACGAGTCGTTCGGACAGCCCCTTTTCCCCTAGGCACCCCTGGTTGAGTTCGCAACGATGTTTGAGAAGAATCAGGAGGTAAGGGAACTATAGATGTTGGCGAGACGAGATAAGGATCACTCGGTAGAGAATTTAGGGCAAGGGGTGGGGGTTGACCAGTGAATGTCTTGGAGTGCAAAAAGGGTCTGATGACTTCAATATGAGGTACAATTGTTTCCCAAGCAGACGTCAACTCGGCAGTGGCACCATATAACTCCAGAAGAATCCACCGGGAGTATCGTACATCATCACCCGTGACAATGACTTGCAGCTGTAAAGCCAATACACCGACGGCTTTACTGAAAACTGCAACAGTATTTCTACAGCTTTCCAATACACCTCGGCAAATCACTGGGGGAGGAAGGGATTTGCGACTGGTAGCATCGAATCGCTCAAGCGAATTGATCAATTGCGTCATGTCGGTACTGGCAGGATCTAGTACCTTTCGTAGGACAGATGAGATCCGGTCATCTATTGCGTCAGCTATGAAGTATTCCAGAGTCTGAAAAACTTGGCACATTGCGAAAAGAATACTTCGGGCAGATTCAATAAGACACAGTAGAGGTTGCGGAAGTGCTGTAGAGATGGGAAGGACAGAGAGTCGTTGAAAATAAGAGTTACGCTGTGAAGCCATTGATGAAGTGGATTGTGTAGGAGATTTCTGGTTCAATTCTTGAGGCGTATACCTTTCCGCACGTTGAGAGCTCAAAGAAAAATCGGAGTCCTGCCCCTTGGGAAGGGTCGAGATGAGGAGATCGTTGGTATTGGGGTCTTGACTTATTGGTAAACGGGCAGGAACAACGTCAACAAGTCCTGTGTTTTTTTTGCTGTGGAAGTCGAGCTTTGAAATTTGGAGATCGGGAATACTCTTCTTGCGCGTAAGATTCGGGTCTGTTGAAAGGTATGATCCTCCATTATCGTAAGAAGCATTTCGAGCATGGGGGATATCTCCAAATGAGGTGGGAATTGGGTTGCCTTCGAAGAATTCCGAATCTGCGGGGCTTGGGAGATAACTCTCTAAAGCATGCGTCGGGGAATTTTCCACGCTAAAAGGGCCAAGAATGCCATGATGTAAGGGGGACGACTGACTAACCTCATCACACAAGGGGTTTGCAATCTCCGCTTCTCGGGTAGAGTCAGAAGTCGACGAAGTTGTAACACTTGAATCGACGGAGAAGGAGCGATTGTGCGGTGTGATATTTTTTTCCCTCAGAGGAAACTTCCAAGAGTTGTAATTTTCTGATCTATTCACAGGTCAGGACTTTTTCAGCACAAAAAAGAAAAGCTGACATATAGGTTTCCACCTCCAGTTGTTCACCGTCATCACGAATCTGACTATGGTAGTCTGCTGCTATCCATTGTTGTAGACCGCGTACCCAGTCTTTCATAGTGTTTCGAGAGTCAAGGTTGTCCGCTTTCTCCATTACAACCTTCGGGGGCCACTCAATTGGGTTCCGTTCAACTTGGAGAATTTCCAGATTTGAAAACTGAGATAGATATGAAGGAAGCTGTGTGATCTTATTTCTGGCTAGACTGAATATCTGAGGACAGAAGTTAATAATACGGATGAGGAAGACGGACAGGTTCGCTACCCGAAGATGCACAAGGTGCCCGGCCTCGACGGGTAACTTTTTGATCCTATTATGGCTGATATCCAGAGTGTCAAGGGATGGCATTTGAGTCAACTAACGAAGCACATTGATGCATTAACCAATGGAAATACTCATCAAACAATAAACTATACTGACAACATCTGGGAATACAGAGAAATTGTTGCGTTTCAAATTTAAGTAGCGGAGTTGTGACAAAAGAGCAAATTCCATTGGAAGAGTGGTGAGTCGATTGTTTCCAAGAGTAATCCTGGCGGAACGGATTAGTTTGATACGAATATAGCCTCTAAAGTGCGAACCGTTTGAGGGTGTTTTCATCCTCTGGCCGTTCCTTTCCCAGACTCGCGAGTTCCTCAGCAGCATTTACTCCAACATCCGAGAGATTCATTTTAGAGAACATGAGCGTGGCGCCATGATCAGAAGAACGCTGAATTGCCTGAGATATGTGGACAGAGCTGAGCGTGCTTGACGCAAACGACTCAGAACTCCGCCTGGTGAGATGAGAGAGGGGAAGACTTAGAGGGTCAACAGCATCCATAGTTAGCACGTATCGTAGGTTCCACGAGCGGAGGGGGGAAAGGGAAGTATACTATAGAGCGAAGACCATAACGTTCTGCAGTGTTCGATGAGGTGGGTGACACACGAAATAATTATTAGCTATGTATACTATGTACCCAAAATTACATTTATTTAGGACCACACGAAAATAATAGTTATATAGTTATGTATTCAATGAAACTCAAAGCTGGTGTCAAAACCACATCGACACAGAAAAACTTGTTTCTTCGCTTCGCATCGCATGCCACCATCCAGGGGGAATGTATAGAAGATCTCCAGGCTCCAGAATGATTGAAGTAGCTTCGGGGATCACATTCCTACAAAAATCTGGGAACTTCTCCCTTGCCAGATTAAAAACATCGATTCGTGAAGTATTGTTCATTGTAGATTCTGGCGCGATTACAACGATATTCTGTGCATCTTGGCCGGACGAGCATGGATACATGAAAGCTGACAGGCTGGGTGGCGCCAGCCACACTATCTTTCGACCAACCACTTGGACTACAGTGGACTTTCAGTCAACGAGTAAAACACATTGATATACACTTCATACCAAAGAGATTGTGATATGGGTCCTGATAACATGATCATGAGTACTTTGAAAACATACTAATCCAACTTTTACATACAGTATGCGCTGGCGAGATTGTTCCTTTCGGTCCCAGCCACATATTAATGACCAGTTGTCCATCATTTCCTGGGGGTCTATAATGACAGAATTCAGGAGGGTCCATTGACACGTAGGCGTAGTCGGGTACAATGACATCTTTCAAGAGTTCTGGAAATTGCAAAGAAAGATTGTGCTGAGCAAGATAAATCATATTATTCTGTGTTCTCGCCGCAAGGGGGCGCTTATCGAGATCGAGGTACGCCAGGAAGTCATCCCATTTCATGAGGTTTTGTGTCCACTCCTGCGCACGATAATCAACTCCAACTTCAACGGGTACAACGCGTCCAGGTCCTGAGATAGATTGTAGGTATGCAGCTGAACGCCAAGGACGTTCTGTTAGGGCCGGCCAATCACAAGCATATCCACGAATAGCGAAGGGATCCTTGCTGTGATTGGCTCGAAACGAAAGTAGAGAGGGGGCTTCTGATAATATCAAGACCTCAGACGAAGAGGTATTCAGATTCCCACGCGGTTCACAGTTGTCGGCGAGTGTCAAGCAACTAGCTGGGACGTGGACGCGGAATGAGTTGATGGAGAGATATGATCGTTGAATGTATCTGATAATAGAAAGGATGAAGTCGAGACGGCCACTGGCTATTCCGCAAGTGATGATAATAGTATCCAACCTCGCAATGGATTCAAGGGCAGTCAAAGGGCCAAGATCCACCAAGGACCTCAGTAAGCTTGAGTCAGTGTAAAACCTTATCCACCCAGCCAGCGACTTTCCAGTAGCCTTTGAAGACATACGTGTTCGCGACTCTAAAATCAGCGAGTCCAAAAGCAAGCACGAAGATTGAATTGATTCCCCAACCAGGACCTCCCGTACAATATTTGTGAGATCGTTGTAGGTTGACCGACTACAGTCCATGAGAGCTGAAAGGTGAACAATGTGGATAAGACAGTATCACCTGGATAAATGAACAACTACCTCTAGTCAGAGGGTTTTCATCGTCATCCCAATCTTCCGCGAGGAGCTGGATACACTCATGATGCCAATCTGAGGCATTGCAGTTCATCGAAAAGTTTCGTGCGAACAACAGAATACCGATCAAAAACAACTATACTGATTTAGGAAGCAACTGTGACAGTCACCAGGACCGGTCACAAGATACAAGAGATTTAAAGGCAAGTCTGCGCGTCGACGATAATTCCCCCCCACAAATAAGCCAAAATATATTCTTAGCCGGCCCGACTAACCCCTTGTGGTAATAAATGACCTCGAGGTCAGTTTTTTTCTTCTGGATCATGTCCAGACACCCGTTAAACATTTTTTCAGGTTGGACAGGCTCCTCCTTCTCTTGGACACTGGGTCAACAGTGTCAGTGAGGAATACTGCAGCCAAACAGCTTGCTCAATTGGCTGTGAAGAGTGTCACAGGAGATGTAGCATTCAACGAGGAGGACTTGAAATCAAAACCTCAACATGGGACGTTCGGGGAGCCTTCAGCATGGGCCGAACTCATGGCAGTAGTAGCTCGAGTATGAACAAATGTATTATTTTCATTCATCTTTACGCAGCTGATTTTTTATCTAGATAATACCTTACCTTCACTCAAAATCTTTTGATACTCGAACAGCCGCGTCTGTGGCATTATCACACATTTTCTCAATGGTTCCGCTTTGGAAACCTTCTAATGGTGAAGACATCACTGAATTGGAGGCTGATGCATCGCTCGTACCCCCAACCTTCCCGAACTTTTCTGTACAGGAACTCATACTCCAGGGGAAACTCTTACTAGCATCATCGGGTAAAGAATTTGCCAAACCGACTGGTATACTTTCCAGTGCAGCGGAAGTGAAGAAAGCTCGGAAAGAAGCGATGGGACGTTTGGGATTGGAGTTTCTTGACGGCGATGACATGGATCTTGACAAGGAATTTGCCGCAGATGTTGAGACAGATGAAGGGGTTGAAATGGAGGTCATACTTGGCAAAGTACAATCGTCGGTTGACTTGGTTACCGGCCCTTTCAACGCTGAACGCCGCATACAGGATGAACCACCTCCCAGTTCTGCCACACCAAGTGTTCCATCCCCTTCTGATTCCATTGTCCCACCTCTACCTGACGCGGATAATGTCCTGTCGGCTCGTGAACGTAATCGACTTAAGCGCAAACGCAAACCTGGCAACTCCGCCTTTGTAGCCGCACCACCACAACCACTTCCTGGCGCCAAATATACAACGATTCCGACTGGCTCTAATAACAAGTGCGCATATGCCCCTTTTCCGGTCTTCACGTCACTAAAATCTTGAAAGAGCTCGACTTATCTCCCCGGAGGACACAGCCTCCTCTTCCTCCCGAACGGGCAGTCCAAAGCCAGTTGGAAATGGAGTGTCTGCTGAGAAGGTGGTCATTGATCCTACTAAAGGCGGAGCAGTATCTCCAAAGTCATCACAACAGTCGAAGGCGCTTGATGTTAAACCCGGTGATTGGGTGTGGGATGGAGTGGTAAAACTTCTGGAAGTTGATTTGTTCAGTGTTGCTTGGGAGGTTAGGCACGGTGCTGCCATGGCTTTACGGGAATTGTTGAAGGTTCAAGGGCAGTATGGCGGAATGCGCGGTACGAACAAAAGGCACTACTTACCAGTCCAATTCTCATTTCCCTTCAGATAGTGCTTCGCCTCTAGCTAATGAGTACGCTCATGAACGGTGGTGTAACGACCTAGCTGCAAATCTTCTCTGTGTTTTTGTGCTAGACCGCTTCGGTGACTTTGTATCCGACCAGGTATGTTACGTTCGTATCGACGCAGATATAGCCTTTTAATCGAATATCTTCTTAAGGTTGTAGCGCCAGTTCGCGAAACTGTTTCCCAGACTCTAGCATCCCTGCTTATACATATGCCTCGCCGTTCTCTTGCCCAAGTGCACTCCGTTCTCCTCCAGATGATACAACAGAATTTTGAGATCCCACCAAGCAATACTCGACCCCGGAAAGGCGACGATACGAATCATGTCTGGGAGGTTAGACATGCTGGCTTATTAGGTCTCAAGTATGAGGTTGCAGTGCGAGGTGATATATTCGAGAGGCCTTCTGTCAAGCAAGAAGACATGGAAGTTGATAACGCTGGCAGGGAAGTTTTACGAGGAGTTGTTGATGTTGCTGTCTTGGGGTGTGTAGACCACAAATTCCCCGTGTTACTCTGTCGTACTAATAGATGGCTTTACAGTCTTGGAGATCCGGACGACGATGTCCGCTCGGTTGCGGCGTCTTGTCTATTACCTGTCGCAGGGCATCTCGTTGAGCAACTTCCTGAGTCGTTAGGTCAGGTTCTTCTCGTTCTGTGGCGTTGTTTGCGCAACATGAAGGACGACCTCAGCTCAAGCGTTGGAGCGGTAATGGATCTTCTAGGTCAGGGCCTCTTAACTTCGTTACACAAACCAATTGAACATTTTTGTCAGGTAAACTTGTGTCGTATGAAAAAGTAATAACCATTTTGGCAAATGATGCAGTCTCGTATGTCTGACTTCTAAATCCATTTCTACAGCTAGGAGGTGCTGAACTTTGATTCAGGTTACCACTTACGATCTTAGCTCCTACACTCTTCCCTTTTTTCAGACACACAATTCCAAATGTACGATTGGCAGTCGTGGCCACTCTCAGCTCATTCATGGCCGTCTCTTCTCTTTCAAAAGAGTGGATAGCTGCCCCTTTCCTCCGCCTCCTCATTCAAAATTTAATTGTTGAAGAACGGTCCGACATACGCGATGCTAGTTTGGCAGCTTGGAAGACAGCAATCTCTATCATGGCCGTTGATCCAACATGGATGTCCGAAGTCATGACTCAAGAGCTCATTCTCGATTGGTATGCTATTGTCATGACTCCTGTGGGTGTGCCATTGGATCCAATGAAATTCTACCACGCGACAGTTGCGGCAGATGGTGGAGTAACACTCGAACGGCATAATGTTGATAAGAATATGCTCGCTCAAGATCCTTCCTTGATCACACCTGAAATTACTTTGAAGGCTAGAGTATCTGCTGCGACAGCACTAGCATACTCAATTTCATCGTGGCCGGCAGCGGTAGGCCCTAATCAGTTATTGAATTGCTTGATAATCACTAATCTATGCTCTTTAGAAAATGGAAGAGCTTTTCAAGCCCATCCTTATCCATTATCTCAGTTCCGCGAGCATGTTACAGAAGTTCCTTGCAGCTGTCATTGCTGAAGAATGGGCAAGGCAATATGATTTGACTTCCTCATCAACAATACCTCTTATTGACAAATCTGAACTTGCCATGGAGATCAGCCAGAAAACGTTGACTTGGCTTCAAGGGACCCCTCCTCCTTCCTATCATGAAATGGCCTTCAGTCTCAGCCGGATCCATGTTGACTGTATTTCCCTGCTTCAGTCATTTTCCGTCGATTGCAAACTTCCCCTGTCATCCATACCTTTTCTGGGTAGTGAAATCGATACTACAGGAACTCGCCCAGGATGCTTCACCATCGAAACCGCACAGAACGCCGTTGGGCCCATGTACAACAGACTCAAAGATAGCTTGGGTCGTACGAAGAAGCGCGAATTACTTGCGATCGCGGAAAAGCGATCTAAAGTGGTCTCCATCATTGATCGATATATTGAGGTCAAGGCACAGCATGATATTCGAATAGCAGCTGCGTTTGCTTCTGCTTTTGTCGCTTTCAAAAGTACGCCGGACAAAGTCAGCCCTGTTGTTAAAGGTATCATGAATGGGATCAAAGTGAGTTTTTCCGTTATATCCACAGATTTCAAATTGCTAATCGCCATCACAACAGAACGAAGAAAATGTAGATCTTCAAACTCGTTCCGCGGCCGCGGTCTCCTCCTTCATCAAGTTCTGCGCTGAACGTAACATTGCACAGCCGCCTGAAAAAATTGTCAAAAACCTTTGCACCTTCCTTTGCCAAGATTTTGAGCGAACACCAACGTTCGCTTATACGCGTAAATTGACCGATGGCGTCCTCTCGTTTCAAAGGTCTTCATTGGTAGTGCCAAATGGCAAAGTACCAGAATTAGATTCGGACAAAGACAAACGGGGAGAAAGTAATAAGGCTCAACTCTCAAGACGTGGTGCGAAATTAGCATTCGATCAACTTTCTGCGACCTTCGGACCTCGTTTGTTGAACGTCATTCCCAGCATGTGGCAGTCAATGGCGGGGGGTCTACTTAGCACTTTCCAAACTGGTGATAAAATCTCTTGTTACTTCCGCCATTTCGCTGATGGGTCTTTTCAGAGTCTTCCAAGGACTCGGATTTGCTTATTGAGAAACAATTTGGTCAGGATGTCATCGACTCATTTAGCGTCTTGGAGGCTGTCATTCCTGTTTTTCATCAAGATCTTTGGCCAAAGCTCTGTGAACTATTCCCGATGTTGCATCTCGCTCTCCGAAGCCGGTTTGCCATCATCAGACAATGTGCTGCTAAGTGTTTTGCGACAATATGCAATGTGATGACCTCAGAGGCGATGCACTACGTGGTGGAGCATCTTATTCCCTTAATCGGTGATCCCCTAGTTCTGGCCCACAGGCAAGGTGCTACGGAACTTGTCTATCGCAAGTATTTCAATCTATTTCGCATGAGACGGGAATAACTAGTCGTCTTTAGACATTGTTCATGGTTTGGATATCAAAGCACTACCGTATGTCATCTTCATGGTGGTGCCCATTCTGGGGAGAATGAGCGACACGGATGAAGACATCCGTTCCACTGCAACCAATACTTTTGCTTCACTCGTCAAGATGGTGCCATTAGAGGTTATACATCTCTGGATTTTCCCGATAAATTAGGCTCATCACCTTTTTCAGGCGGGGCTTCCTGACCCTCCGGGATTCTCCAAGGAATTGCTAAAGAAACGCGAGACGGAAAGACAATTTTTGGTCCAACTTCTTGACGGGAGCAAGGTTGAACATTACACAATACCGACTTCAATCAAGGCCGAACTTCGAAAATACCAACAAGATGGGGTCAACTGGCTCGCATTTCTCGCGAAATATCAGTTGCATGGCATTTTGTGTGATGGTATGTCCTGCAGTAAGATTTCTGACTGATTTCGTATCTACCTTTTCCTCCAGACATGGGACTAGGCAAGACATTGCAATCAATCTGTATCTTGGCTGGAAAACACTACGAACGCTCTCAGCGTTACCAAAAAGACAAGTCGCCCGACTCTGTCCACCTTCCCTCCCTTATAGTCTGTCCACCCACGTTGACTGGGCATTGGTACTACGAAATTTTGAAGTATACCGAATATCTCCGTCCTGTCCTCTATACAGGCAATGCTCGCGAACGTACAAGACTGTTGACAAAGCTGCAATCCTACGACGTCGTGATCACTTCATATGAAGTCGTTCGGAATGACATTTCAAACCTTGAGGGCCTCAATTGGCTCTATTGTGTGTTGGACGAAGGGCATGTCATTAAAAATGCAAAAACGAAACTTACGAAGGCAGTGAAATGTATACGGGCACAACATCGCCTTATTCTATCTGGAACGCCTATTCAGAATAACGTCCTAGAACTTTGGTCTTTATTCGATTTCCTAATGCCGGGGTTTTTGGGTACTGAGGCGACATTTAATGAACGGTTTAGTAAACCGATACTATCAAATCGCGATGGCAAAGCAAAGAGCGGCGAAGCTGGTGAGTGTTTCCATTTTATGTGCGGATCCAACTCTGAACTCTGATAAATAAAATACTTGCAGCTGCACTCGCGCTCGAAGCACTACACAAGCAAGTTTTACCATTCCTACTTCGACGACTCAAGGAGGACGTCCTCAATGATTTACCTCCGAAGATTATACAAGACTATTACTGCGAGCTCTCGGATTTGCAAAAACATCTCTATGACGATTTTTCTCAATCAAAAGCACGCCTTTCCGCTGAAAACGCCGTTCAAACTGGTCAAGCTGAACAACAGCATGTCTTCCAGTCGTTGCAGTACCTTCGCAAACTTTGTAATCACCCTGCATTGGTGCTCAATAAAGATAAGGAAGCTATTGAGATGGCCTTGACACACGTTGGAGGAACTGCAGAGGACCTCAGCGACATTCAACATGCCCCCAAGCTGCTTGCATTACGGTAGAAGTTCCTTTATTTCAATGCTTCTAAACTATTCACCTCACACCTATTCCAGTCAATTGTTGACGGATTGTGGGATCGGTATTCCTTCCGCTGTTCAGGATTCTGGCAAGAGCGAGTTGATTGATACTGTGGACGACAGCAGCAGCACATTTTCTCAACACCGTGTTCTCATATTCTGCCAGATGAAGCAGATGTTGGATATAATCGAGAATGATTTGTTCAAAAAGCTCATGCCGACAGTCACCTACATGAGACTCGATGGGAATACTGAGTCTAGCAAGCGTCATGCTGTGGTGCAGACATTCAATTCCGACCCCAGTATCGACTGCCTTCTACTCACGACACATGTCGGAGGCCTTGGCCTGACCCTGACCGGTGCTGATACCGTCATCTTTGTCGAGCATGACTGGAACCCCATGAAGGATCTACAAGCAATGGACAGGGCTCACCGCATCGGTCAGAAGAGGGTTGTCAATGTTTATCGGTTAATCACCAAAGGCACTCTGGAAGAGAAGATAATGGGGTAAGCCAAATTTGTCCCACGGATCTCTGCTTGCTGACATGACGCTAGGTTACAACGCTTCAAATTGAACATTGCGAATTCTGTCGTCACTCAACAAAATTCCGGGCTTGCTTCGATGGATACAGATTTGGTTCTAGATTTGTTCAGGCGGACGACAGAGGAAGAAGATGCTGTGGCTGCTGCGAAGAAGGGGAGAGAAATCTCTGGACCAGTTAGTCAGAAGAATGTCCTGCAAGGTTTGGAGGACCTTCCGGCTGAGCACGAGTATGAGGGATTAGATCTTTCAAGCTTCATGCACTCTCTGGGTCGGTGATTTATCATAATGGGTACAATGCTTATCATTATTCTCCTTTCTACTTTTGACAACACACAATATATTAGTATAGATGTTTAAGTTCGTTCAAATCCACGAGTAATGTAATACATAATTTTTTGCAATTGAAGTAAGAAAAAAAAGCCCAATAAGAAAACCCACAAGCACGCAGTTATCCTCACAACCGACCAAACGCGAGACAAACCTACATAAGTCAGGCGACCTTGGTCCGTAAGAATTTGAGGGTCGGTTGAGATGATTTTTTGAACCAGTGATAATCAGTTGTAGCCACTGCTATTTGAGGCCGAATTTTGAAAATGACATAGACGCGGAAAGCCAAGACAAATTTTTGGCGCACTGGAGTGGAGTAGAAACGAATTGACATATCAAATACTTCAAGGGACGCGTATGTTGCACATATTAAAATTTGAACGATATCTTGACGATATATTGAAACTTTTTCAATCCTGGTCAACTTGAATGCCAGTGACGTATTATGATAAAAAGCTGTAAACAAACGCATCATGATCGCGTCCAAGTGACTGACCCATCCGAATCCTTGCACAATATTACTTGTCCTCTTCCATTGCTGTGATAGTTACATATGCCGAAAGATACCACGGAGTCGTTGGAATCTGAACAAGTAGCTGTCTCTATGACACTACGGGCCAGCAGCAGTCGCCAACTACTAGCCTCCGCCCGACTCGCGACTGTAAGAGGGAAAGCTCAAATTCGGTTCGTCCTAGTTAATCTGAGAAAAGTTGACACACAACATCTAATTTTCTTTTACGCAGAACGAAGCCTTCATTGACCCCCGCTGCCATTGACACAGAACAACGGCTGGCGTCTTTAGAAAGAGATACTATGGGGGAATCCTGGTTCCAGGTTCTGAAGCCCGAATTTGAGAAGCCCTACTTTCACAAGGTTCGCACAGATCCTACTATGGTTCCAAAGCAATTACATAGTTTGCTACTAGCTGAAGACGTTCCTACTCGAAGAACATCGCTCGCATACGGTTTATCCACCACGTTTGTCGCTACACTATTACTACCTTTCGACAACAAGAATGAAGGATCCTCTTGATGTACAGTCAATGATGTCTATTCATGGTCGAACTTGACCCCGTTAGATCAAGTCAAAGTGGTCATCCTAGGCCAGGTCAGGAGCCATCTTTAGCGAGTTACTAGATTGTTCTTCTATTGACGCGACAATGGCAGGATCCTTATCATAATGTTGGACAAGCTCATGGTATGCTCTTACTTGGACCATCGCCCTTTGCCACATCTCAATGACCTTAGGTCTCTCCTTCTCCGTTTTGCCACCCACGAAGCTTCCAGGATCACTGAAGAACATCTACAAGCAAATTGCATTGGACTACCCTGAATTCATTGCACCGTCCGAAGGGCATGTACCTTTCATTCAACTCTGCTTGATCCCGTGTATCCTTACGGATATCTAGGGATTTGTCTGCTCTCGCCCAACTCGGTGTTTTGTGGTTGAACACAAGCCTGACAGTCCGTGCGCACAAGCCTGCGTCGCATGCTAAGAAGGGGTGGGAAACGTTCACTGCGCAAGTTATTCGTGCTGTCATGGACAAGAAGGATCAAGGAGTTGTTTTTATGGCTTGGGGTCTTCCTGCTCAGCAGACCTGTGCAAAGATTGGAATCGACGAGGTTAGACTCGTTTCTTACGACATTTACCATTTGTTGACCTGTGACTTCCAGAAAAAGCATCTTGTCTTGAAGTATAGTCAAGTTTCATGACGATATCAATCGCTTTCTCTAACCCGGTTTTGTAGATCTGCGCATCCATCACCTCTTTCGGCACATCGAGGATTCATAGGAAATGGACATTTTCGTTTGGCCAACGCTTGGTTAAAGGAAAGATCTGACGAGGAAGCTCAAATTAACTGGATGATTTTGAGTCGCCAAGGGTAGGAGTTTATTGACAATTTATATCGATATATCAATGTCCAGATGTATATAAATTAAATGCAGAACAAGGTGTGGTCTAATGGGCTTTCCCATTACTGACCAATCCGGCGTCAGCATTCGCGACCATCCTGTCAATCTCCGCTCTGATTTCCCGAAGATTGGTTTTGAGCGTCTTGACATCCTCAAATTTTCGATGAGCTTTAGCCTCTTCGACGAACGACTCCAAAAGAGCTTCTTGCTCGAGCAAGGGTTGTAACGCCATGGCCATTTCAGAGTCAGGATCGACCACTGGTTGTGCTGTATCGCTGGAAACTGGGGTTGTAGCTGATTTCTTGGGCTGAGGGAGGGACTATCGAAAGCTGAGAATTCGGATAGGTAATAAGACGAGGGAGACCAACCTGAAGTGGGAACATGTTCTTTTGAAGGAACAGATTTGCGCGATTCATGATTGATGACTGGACTTGATCTGGTGAACTTCCTGCTGGACAAGGAAGCTTACGTATTCGTTTAGCGAGTGCGTCATATTGAGCAAAGGCTTCCAGAAGTCGTTTGCGCGATATTGACGCTTCCTTGGTTGGCTGGTCGTTGTGGCTGTTGTGGTTTGATGAACTGAGGTATGTGCTGAAGATTGATGATTATCTCACCTTAGACTGAGAACAAGTTCCTGAAATTGAGGCAGGGACTCTTCGATTTCTTGTTCAAGAGCGATGAAAGCCTGGGGATGAGTATTTGAATAAGGGAACTTTCTGTGAGAAAGAAAGATCCTAACATCGTAAAGTTTACTGAATAACGGAACATGGGTAAATTCGTACTGATATTGTTGTCGTCTAAGGCGATGATCAGACGACGAAGGAAAATGAATTCCTAGGTGCTCACAATAGTATTGGCCGACAAGATCTGCATATCCTGACCCCTTTCAAAAACTTGTCCTCGGTAGGGGCACCACGCTTATGTGAGGGGCCATTGCCATTGTCAAGTGGTTTTCTCCTGACTCCGTAGTCGACTCCTTCATCGACTTCCTCTATTCGTCTAGTCTTTGGATCGACAACGAACAATAGAGAACAAGTGACGGGGCGATGGGGATGTTTTACAGGTAGAGAGCAGATTATTTGACCACATAGCCGACAATGGTGTTTTCGATTTGTGAGAGGATGGAAGGATGTTCTAGGGGAAATGAGAACGATTGGTACATCAGGGAGAAAGACTCACGAGCAGAGTGGACATTTGGTGACGTCGGCGTCGTTCTGCCATGGTGTAATCCTCTGTTCTGCTGCTATTGTAGACTCAAGATCAACAGTAAAGTACAGAATAATGAGAGGGCTCACCCCTCACGTCATTGACATCCCCACCCCCGACGACTCCTCGTAACAGGCCACCTGCATCTGAGATATTGATCTTTCTAATGTCAAAGTCAAAGAATGATGAAGTTCTCCGGCGGTCCCCTGGCCGTTGGACGTGCCCGTTCTGTTCCCCAGCAGGGGGAAAGTGAAGGTCAATCAGTTTCTCTAGTCTTCGAAGGAGTTTCGTGCGTTCAACCCGCTTCATGCCTGAATCGCGGCCATCGGCGCCATCTCCGTCTCGCTTCAGACGACGTAATGCAAGAAACTCGTCGGTGAGAGGGCGGTAAAGACCTTTTGGCTGGAAACCGGGGCGGTAGGGTGCTTGGATACGGGAGTCGTTTGGTCTGCTCGAGGCCTCAGGGACGCGTTGTGGGGCTGGTGAGCTGTTTGAACTAGTTGTGGGGGTACTTGTGGTTGGGTCTGGAGGGAGTGATGAAGGAGAGGTTACGCGGCTTGAAGTAGGGGAATCGACGGGGCGGAGAGGAGAGGGAGGGGGTGGTGGACGGCGAGGAACACGTCGAAAGGTGGAATGTCTGGACGATTATCGACGGGGCGGAGAGGAGAGGGAGGGGGTGGTGGACGGCGAGGAACACGTCGAAAGGTGGAATGTCTGGACGATTGCAGGGACTGGGATGGAGTCTGGGGCGGTGAGAGCTGGGGCTGGGGCTGGGACGGTGACGGTGACGGTGACGGGGACTGGAGCGGCGATAATTGAGACTGGGACAGAGTCTGGGAATGGCGCTTAGACTGCGCCAGTGAGCAGCAAGGCAGGCAACAGACAATGGAACTCACCCGATATGCTTGGTAGGGCACAGCGTCTGTCATGAGGTGCGCCTGCCAAACTCGCACACTCCCATCATGTCTGCATCCTCAGGCATCGGCATCGCCCCTCAACTCTCCTCTGTCCTCGTCTCTCAGCCCAATCCCCGCTTCATCAAGGTCTCCATCCACAATGGTTTTGCTTTCTTCTCCCCTGTCTTGTTATCATCCTTATCTTATTCCCAGAACAACTCGTCCACGATTTGACCATCGCTGCCGTTGCGTCTTTCGAACAAGATCTTGCCCTTCTTCCTGATGTCCTTCAAGACGATATTCCCGCGTACATCCTCGCCAAAGTCTCTCCATCCGACTGGCTAGCTATTTCTTACGTTCCCGAGTCTGCCAAGATTAGAGACAAGGTATGCTGAAGCTTGCTTTTATGCTCGATCGCCTTCTGATCGCGCCCTAGATGCTTTACGCGTCATCCCGCGCCTCTCTCCTCAGAGCCCTCGGCTCAACCCTCTTCACCGACTCTATCTTTGCAACCAGCAAGGCCGATCTCACTCCCGAAGCTTATGCAGCCCATAGACGTCATATCAGCGCCCCCAAGCCACTCTCTGCACGCGAGCAAGAGATGGCAGATGTACGTGCTGCCGAGAGCGGAGGTGCCTATGAAGGCAGTCGCGCTAGAGTTAACCATATCGGGACTGGTGTGGGTCTGCACTGGTCCCAAGATCTTCAAGGTGCCGTAAAGCAACTGGCCCAGGGCGACCAAGGCGCGATTATCATCATCGTCTGTCCAAACCCACCTCCCAAATGTTTATTCTGGCTAACGTTGTTTCCTACAGGAAATAGACAGGCCGTCAGAGACTCTTATCCTCAAGTCGTCTTTGGACGCGAGTATAGACGCTTTGCCAACCTTGCTTCCATCCTCTCAGCCATGTTACGCGTTATTTGCTTGGCCACACGACTACAGTACTCCTCCAAGACGTGAAATAGGTGAGAGTCATCCTCCAACATGTAGCCTGTCTCATTGCCCTCCCTATAGTCTACATCTATTCTTGCCCGTCAACCTCCCCAATCAAGGACAGGATGATCTACTCGTCTGGCGTCTCCTCCACGTACGAGGCTGTCAAGGCGCTTCTTGTCAACTCCTCACCAGCTACGCGTCTCGCGTCTCGTAAGATTGAGACTTCTGACCCTAGTGAACTGGACGAGGCGTACTTGAAAAGTGAATTGGGACTCGATGTTGTACCTGTTGATGGACAGCCAGCAGGGACGGGGTTCAGACTCGACGCCGAGGAGACCAAAGCGTTTGCCCGGCCTAGGGGTCCTGCCAGGAAACGGTGAAGATGTACTGTCGACTTGAATTTGCATTTCTCAATGGCGGCGCGTAGAGTTGACCCCTAAGACCAGAACCTAGATTAATATTTCAAGTGGAGTGGGATCTGTATTTCATCGGATGATGACTTCTAGTTTTCCCATTGTCGCCCGTTCACTAGTGCTCACTGCTGAGCAACTTTGGGTTTTGATCTTATCGCGCTATGTATCGATCTCATGCGTGCGTTGGATGTTGTCGTGATTACAGCAAAGTGTAGAGAATCTGACCAAGAGTTTATAATACCGACCGTGGTTTCCAATTGGAACAATGTTAACAGGGTGGTATCGTGTGGTTCACCGCGCTTGTACATAATTGGTGGCCGATTGAATCCGTCGAAGAAAGAGTGAGTATGAAATCCATGGGCGTCGTGTAGGTACTTTTAAATTCATACATGAGATCTGCAGGATCCATCGACATGGCTGAACAAATATCCTCACCAACAATATTTCGGGAACTAAAGCGTTCCTCTAGAAGCCCGCATTTCATTACACTCATAACTCATGGCATCCCCAACTAGTACTAGAGCAGTTGCAGTGTACTGTGGCTCGTCTATAGGCAAACAGCAAGCGTTTGCGAATGCCGCCTCGTGTGCGTTCCCCATATACCTGTGACAGAAGGACAGACTTCAACCAGATGTAATCGAGCAGCCGTCGGACGAGTATTGGCAGCGCAGAACCGCCCATTAGTCTATGGAGGCGGAATGCAAGGATTAATGGGCATTGTCGCAGATGCCGTATTGAAAGGCGGGGGTGACGTTACCGGCGTCATTCCGTACGCTATGTGCGCGGCCGGTGGCGAACGAGACAAGTCTGCAGATACTCAAACCCCTTCTGTGGTTATGGGACCTGCTGGCAATGCAAAAGTATGTTGGTCTTCTTATCGTGGCGCATCGCGCGTTGATAACCTCGTTCTTGGTAGATGCAAAACGTAAGATTCATTGTTTAAGAACGATTGTAACAGCGCTGAAATACGATGGATTCAATGATATAGATTGTCGTTGATTCCATGCACGAGCGCAAGGTGGAGATGGCTAAGCGCTCGATGGGATTCATCGGACTACCAGGAGGTTTTGGGACTCTGGAAGAGGTGAGTCGCTGAAATCCACAATTGCAGAAACTAAATCTTGTTCATGGTGTCAGGTCTTCGAAGTAACTACTTGGACCCAACTGGGTATTCACAACAAACGTGAATCTATATATAAATTCAAGCCTCATACTTTGTTTGACTGACTTGGAATTTTCACAGCCGTCGTTCTCCTAAACGTCCTTTCCTTCTATGATCCATTACACCAACTCATTGAAAATGGTATCGATGCGGGGTATATCAACTCCAGCAACCGAAACCTTGTCATATTTGTGGATGGGCCATCTACACCAGACGAGCACGAGAGTTTTGATTGGGGAACGGCTGCACTGGACGCCATCGACAATTGGCAGGGCAATGATACAAGGAAAGTTTTTGACTGGACGCAGAGAAGGGACGGGTCCTCATCAGGAGCCCTTTCCTCAACTTAAGCGTAAACTTGATACCGTTGTCCATTCCCTTCGTATTAGTAGACAGACTACACAAGACACGGCTGTCTGATACACTAGCGATCAACGTGACTCAGGCTGCTGGCGCAGATGTCGGCGCCACAGGTTTTCCCATCGATGGTTCAATAACGCGAGCGGCGTCCATGAACTTGTCGATTTCTTCTTCAGTTACTTTAGCCTTGCGCTAGAATGAGATCATGTTAAGGACTGTTATGGAAACAGGTACAGATAAGAATCACTCACTTCTTGGAAATCCGCAACAAATTTTTGGAGTTGCTCTATACACTTCGCCTTCAACTGCCCCGTGAGTAGTTTGCCTGCCCGATAATCCTGGTTACATCAATCTATCAGTACTCGAGCCAGAAAAAGAAAAGTGCTGAGAATGTCAGACCTTTCCAAGCTGCTCTATCTCCGCATCGTCTTCCAAAAAGAATCTGAGGTATTGATAACTGACGTCGACTTCAGTGTCGCCTCCTAGACGTCTATGCTCTTCTTCCGTCTCTCGTCCTCCCGAAAACCCGTGTTTGTTGATCTTATTCTTTATTTGAGATGGCTTATCGCTCATATAGATACTGCTGTTGGGGTCGCTGGCGCTCATTTTTGTTTGAGGTCCCTGCAGGGCGGGGAAGAATTTCGCGTGAAGGAGAGTGGGTTTTTGGTATTTCAATTTTTGGGCAACATCCCGAGTTAGACGGAAGTATGGATCTTGATCAATGGCGCAAGGTATAAGACAAGGGGAACTGGTTGCGGTTCCAAAGATTTGGGGAAAGGAGTTCGAAAAGGAGGGTGCTGCCTGTATCGCTGCAAAGTGAATTTTGCCGATGTTGTCGCTAGAAGATGAGCGTGAGATTAGAAAGGAACTCAGGACAGTTCTGAATGTGTGACACGCACGACTCGGAAAATCCAAAAGTGGCTTTCGCCTGACTGTAGGTGATCTGCCGCGAGATTTTTGAGACGTTCTGATAAAAGGCACCTCCCATGAAATCGTAGTTGCTGAATATGAAAGTTTTTTTTAGGTCAAACCCAACAGCAATGATATCTCGGGCATTTTGTCTAGCGAAAGCTCTTGTCTGTTCAACCTTGAGTTCGTGCTTGAAGAGGAACTTCTCATCGTCTGCGCGCAACGAGCCGAGTCATTTTAAAAATGATACATTCAATGGCAGAATTACTTACCGGTAAGCTGAACTACCAGTGGGACGTCAAATACATCCTGCAACCACCTAGATCAATCAACATCATGTCCTCAACTGATGACAGCTGCTCACTTTGTGAAGACAAATGGAATCATATGACCCAGGTGCATACTGTCACTGCTAGGGCCACGTCCTGTATACAAGAAGAAGGGTTTCCCCTGCTCGTAACGATCTAGAATCTTATCAAAGTCCCTGAGAATGAATCAACCAACTGTACAGTTTCCAACTGTAAGATAAAATAGGACTAACCTGTGCGAGAAGAACATTCCTCTACGAAGAAATACATGGGGGCGTTGTCCCGTGAGCCTTTCGAATCGAGCAAGTAATGCATCATCAATTCTGCGAGTACCAAACTGATCAATAAGCTTGTCATAGTCGATCGCTTGCTGCTTTCCATCGGCAGATACAGAGCCTTGAACATCCCAAGGGGTGACAACTTGATCAGCAGCGGTAGGGGCTGTACTAATGATGCAGAAATACAAAAATGATTAACACTGGGATCGATGTTTGCGATTGACTTGTAGCGTACTCTGCGAGGTTTACTGAGGATATGCCAGCAGCGGCTTGATCAACTTCAGCCATACCGTTCAATTGAAAATTAGAGGCTCAGAGAGATTCCTTTCGAGTCAACTTTTGGGATGATATCGATGATCTTCAGCACGTGGTTATCACTTCGGATATCGATCGTTTCTGGAATTAAAATAAACATTATTTTTGTCTGATTCCTGCTCTTTGAGTACACATCTTCAACATCCATTCATGGACCTTTGGGGATAGGTATTTACGAAACACCAAAGTCATCGCCCGAGAGCAATGTACGGTATCAATCGAACAAATTCAAAGTACAGCCAGCAACAAATACTCGGAGCCAAGCTGACAGAGTGTGCAAACAAAAGCAACGTGAGAAACAAATAGCTGCTCTGCCTCATTGACCGCGTCCCAAAGCCTTTCTCTCCTCTTTGACAACAACGTCGAACATCTCAACACATCCCGGATTCAGCATCTCATCATTTACAATGGCGACGTCTAGACTCCATCCGCACCATTCTTTGCCAGCGCCTGTTGTTCATGCAGGATTTTCGGTCTCTCAATCCAAATCGTATGTCCTCGCTGGTGTACAAGACGCGTACTGGAGCGACGATGAGGCGGTAGGAGAACCCCAATCTCTTTTGCAACATATTTTATACATATTTATATCGAATAAACTCCATAGGAGGACGCGGAGTGCCCTTTATGCTTAGAAGAAATGGATATATCCGACCTCAATTTCAAACCCTGTATATGTGGCTATCAAGTATGGCGTTTTATTTTTCTCTATCGAGGATGTCTAAACTTGTTTTTTTACAGATTTGCCGATTCTGCTGGCATCACATCAAGGAAAATCTGAACAAACGTTGTCCTGCGTGCCGGCGCGTGTATACCGATGAAGCTGTGGAATTCAAGCCCATTGCAACACAAGAGTTCGTCTTTTTTTCTCATTTCATCGTTGTACTCTATTCATCTTGTATGACCTCTACCAGCCATAAACGCCTGACACAACAGAAGAAACAACGTGAACGCGAACGCAAGGAGCTCGAAAATTTAGGCAGGCGTCATCTCGCCAATGTTCGTGTAGTTCAGCGCAACGTCGTTTACGTCGTGGGCATAGGTCCCCGATTTGCAAAAGAGGAGGTGCGTACGGTGTGTTGATCTATCAATGCAATCCGACCTGATTTTCATCTCGCAAGCTTATTCCTACCCTTCGATCTAATGAATACTTTGGCCAATATGGCAAGATAACAAAAATTATCCTTGTCAAGAGAACACCATCTGGGGGCGGTGATCCTGTGGTTGGTCTGTATATCACGTACCATAGACGGGAGGACGCTGCTCGTGCAATCGCTGCTGTTGATGGGGCTCCCTCGACTGGCGGAGCTCGTGGTGATGTTATGCGCGCTAGCTATGGGACGACGAAATATTGCATGGCATTCTTGCGTAATGTCTCTTGTAGCGATCACAGTTGTATGAATCTTCATGAATGGGGTGATGAAAAGGATTGCTTCACTAAAGAAGATTTGACAACTTTGTTAGCTCATTTTCTTTTGTCGTCCCTATTGTCACTAATGTCTTTTGATGTTAGGAAACACACTATGAAAACCACCGAAAGTCGGACGAGAAGTACCGTTGTTACCAAGAAGGGTGATGAACATGACGGTGAAGTTTTTTTCTTCAGCCCTTCCATTGATAAGTCTCTGATATAAGCATACAGCTGGCCTTCCCCGTGCAGCCTCGTGGGCGCAAAAGCCGTCGAGTGCAATCAACAATCATGCCTCTAGTTCGGCTAATCGCCCACCTAGGCGGGGGGTAGCGCTACGGCCGCCTCGAAACCCTTCCAATAGTGACACTCGTGCAACTGCGACGGTTGCTCGTAGTTCTAATCAGGACTCAAAGGCAGTAACAGGCGCGAAGGCGGGGGTCCAAGTATCGTCCCGCCCAACGACACCATCCTTGGTACCACAAAGAGTCACGTCGCCTGACGTGAAGGATGCAAAAACTAGACCCAAAAAAGAGCCGGGGCCACCACCCCCCTCTCATTCTTTTGATTCATTGATTCCAACGGAAGAACCTGAGTCAGGTCCGTCGAGTGTGACTTCGCCCTCGCCTGCTCCTCGCCCAGATTCTGCAGATTCTACTCAGATATCAGTAGGTCCGCCTCTGTTGCCGCCTGGCCTTCCTGCGATCCCTCCAGGTCTTTCTGCCCCTCCTGGCATCCCAGCTCCTTGCCGACCACCTCAATCCTCAAATGACGCAGCCTTACCCGAAACTCCTCTTCTTGCATCACAGTCTTCATATCAAATGTCGACTGCAGCTCGTGCATTGCTCGATGACGTCAAAGCGCGACGCGAGTCTGCTTTGCCAACGATGATTGGCGTTAGCCCGTTCCCGGATTTTGATAGGACTCTGCAGACTTTGAGCAGTGAAGACGGCGTTGGGTTCAGTTTCAATTTGGATCCGAAGCTAGCAGGAAATGATCTAGATAATCTTCCCTCCTTGCCTGACTTCGAGATGGAAGCTAATGTACCCTTTAACGGGTCGTATATCGATGCTTTTCCGGCTCTTCGCTCTCCAACTGCACAAACGACAAATTTTGTCG
This sequence comes from Termitomyces sp. K1Aa, assembly GCA_018221735.1. Classification (NCBI taxonomy): domain Eukaryota; kingdom Fungi; phylum Basidiomycota; class Agaricomycetes; order Agaricales; family Lyophyllaceae; genus Termitomyces; species Termitomyces sp. K1Aa. The sequence goes on from JABAJX010009940.1 coordinate 23,766, forward strand.
CACCGCCGGGGTTACCATTTCCTCATTCTACTCGTTCTGTATATGATTCCAATCCAACGAGGTCCTCCTCCACTGTCGACAGTCAATCCTCCGGTTTTGGTTACATTGGGTCCTTCAATCCATTCGCGGACACAAATGAGGAAACCCTTGGAACATTCGTTTCTCCTCTTGGACAATTACAATACTCTCCGTTGGATGATGACTCTAGTAGAAAGGTGTCGCGGTTTGGTTTCGCGCGTGGCAAGCAAAGCTCTACAGCCACATCTTCTCCACTCCACGTAGCGTCGCCGCTCAGCAATAGCAACGGTGATCATCAGCTTTTCTATCCCCCAGCTGATGGTCTTGCGCAAGGTCATGGGCGACCACAATGGTTTGTGAATGGTAGAGACGGTGGCTTTACACAAACCACTTCAACTGCCAATTCACCTCTGGTTCAACCTGCTTTGGATCCTACGCATCCTTACTCCCAGAATCGATCTCAATCTCAACCTTTTGAAGCTGGTGTAAGTGAAGCCCAACTACGAGATCTTATACAATCTAGTCGAAATCGTGCACAGTCCAATCTTGGTATCACAACAGGTGCTATAGCTCATCCTTGCATGGTATACAGTACTCATATTGTCTATCAATCTCAGAACACCCACCAGGACTCAACGCAAACCCTTCTCCGTTTCAAGACCCTGCTATCATGTCAGCACGCTTAGCCTCAAGTCAAGACAGTGGAAGTAATCGGATGTCTTACGGACCGCCGCCAGGGCTCTCTTTTTCTCAATCAGGAATAAATGTTGGTTTGGGCGTCATAAACAGTAACTTGGATGGAAGTGGATCAGCACATGGTGAGTACAAATTCTTTTTTTCTGAGGGGAGGGAGGTCAGTGTACCGAGTGCCGTGCTTTCTCAGTGCGGAAAATTCATTACCGGCATTGATGCATCCTTGAATGCCCGGCTCTTATCCCGTTTCCCCTTGTGCATGGACTATCTCGACTCGCAACCCCAACCGTCACTTACAATCAATAATTTCCCCCTCCCTTTGGCATGGTGTCCACGTCTACTCCGACGCTGATTTATTTTATTATGGGTGCTGTAGTCTCGACGACAGCTTCTCCATCCCTTTCTTTGGCACTTTCTTCCGCCGACTTTCCTGCACTAACCGCCAGTCCTGTGGAAACCAGTCCTCGTGAGGAGTCCACCGTGGTAGAAGACACCACAGTTCGATCAGACCCGAAAGCTCGTGAAAAGGCGGAACGCAAAGCTGCTAAGAGGGCCGCTGCTGCGGAGAAAGCTGCGGAACGGCAGCGCATGGCTCAGGAAAAGGCTGCCATCAAAGCAGCTGAGCGCGCAAAATTAGCTCTCGAGAGACAACTTGAGAAAGAGAAGGCCTTGGTAGAAAAGGAAAAGGCACAGGCAATTAAGGCGCAGGAAAAAGCGGCAAAGGATCAGGCTGACAAGGATAGAGCAGTGAGGGCAAAGGTAGAAAGTGAACGACTCGCCAAGGAAAGGGAGATACAAGCTGAGAAGGAGAAACAGAGGGAGAAGGACGCACAAGTTAGGAAGAAGCAAGCTGAGGACAAACGATTACAGCAGCCATCGAAGCCATCGCGTCAAAACACCACTCCCAAAGTCGATATCGTATCTGCGCCACCTGAGACCCAAGTCCCCTTGTTGTCTAAAAAGCCCAAGAAAAACAAGCCCACCACAAAGCCTGTCAGGGCTCCGAAGGAGGAGGGACCGAATGTCGATGATGGCGCTACCGTTCCATCTATATCTACTTCTGACACACACCTTTTACCAACTGATACCAGTACAAATAACTCTCGCTCTCACTCTTTGGATCGACACTCGCCTACATCGATCGAGGATCTTCTAGAGGACATCGATATCTCGAACCCCGCCATGGACCTTCCAAACCATCCGTTCTTTGACGCGCATCGGTTGAGCCCTGCTGCTACTGTCCCTTTGGAATATGGTCCGCTTGTACATGCATTGTCAGCTTTATCAGTTGGCGGAGGATCTTTTGCGAATCACATGCCTTCGGGTTCCATTGATAACGCTGTATCATCCTTTCAGCAACTGCTGGAGACTTTGACGCAGACCATTTCAGATCTTCTACGCCTTCTTCCTCGTACTACCTGGGATGATAGCTCCTCATTTGACGGCGTCCTGCGTGATATGCTCAAAGGCGATGATTTCCTGGACGATGGTGGCGATGATGGGCATGGGAAAGAGGATGAGGTCGCAGCTTTAACCTTGGCTCTTGAACGTCGTGCTCGATGGATGGAAGTCCAACTATCAAAACTGGAAGAGTTACATCGTGATATCAATACAGCCGCAGTCAGGGCGGTCCTCTCTTTCAATGATAACGGTTGGGATCGACGTGCCTTCCTCCCTCGTGTCGGTCATACTTTGCACCACTTTGACAATATTGGCTTCAAGGAAGAGTTTGATGGAACCGTTCGTCCGATGACGGCTACCGAATTGGAGAAAGAACTTGTTGTAGCAAAGGAAATGGCTGCTGTGAGAGAGACAGAGGTACGAGAGGTGATGGAGAGAATACAGGCAATGAGACCTGTTGGCGAATTTTGATCTGTAACTTGCTGTTTCAATCATCATATTGTATATGAAAAGCAGTGACAATCAAATCAAATTATATTGCGTGTCATTCATTACTTGAACTACTTCAGAGTTGTTTTTTGGATACTTGTTTCGACTTCCTTGGTTCTGGATACAACTAATTTGGGTATGGGTATGAGTTTCTGAGTCACCTAACGGCATGATAATTTTTTACCTTGCCAGGATTGAAAAGATTATCTGGATCAATCGCACGCTTGATGACCCGCATGAGATCAACAGCATTTTCCCCTAACTCTTCAGTGAGATATTCCTTTTTCCCAACACCGACACCGTGCTCCCCCGTACCTAGAAAGCGTCAATGCCAGAAGTAACATTGGTAATCGGTTGGGGCTCACAGGTCCCATCGAGGGCTATTGCTCTATGTACGAGACGGTGGACCAGATCATTAACAGTGGATAATTCCTCGTCATTTCGGAAGAGCATCAAGGCATGGAAGTTTCCATCTCCAACGTGGCCAACAATTGTACCCTGGACGCCTGAATCGGCAAGATCTTTTTTTGTTTCGTAGACAAGCTGAGGCAAACGCGACACCGGAACACTGGGGTATGGGTTTGAAAGTGACTAGAAAACAATGTCCACGACCAACATACCAAACATCTGTTGTCCAACAGCGGGTTCCTGGGTGCGCCGCCAAGGTTGACATCAAGGCATATTTCCGATTTTGCCATAAGTCCTCGGCCTCTTGCTCAGTGGATGCAAATTCGAAGCGACTGCTGCCGTGCTTTTGGACAATTGACTGCACAGCTCTAGACGTATTCTGAATTGATGAAGAATCGCCTTGAATCTTGAAAAACAGGGTATCTTTCACTGGGTAAGGCCGCTCGACGAGACCAGCAGTGTTGATAGCCTTCATCACTAAAGAGGTAAGTAAATGAGGCACGGATTATGCATTGATAGCAAAAATTCACGTACTGTTATCATCAAGTAACTCTACACATTCTTCGCGACTGGTGAGTTGGATTTCAATGACATTTGATTGGCATGACTTACGGATATGGGGGCCATATGGTGTATTGAGTATTTCCTGAACTGCGCTGACAGCATGTTCAACGTCAGAAAATTGAGCCATCGCGACTTTCGTAGGAACCACAGGAGCAAGCCGAAGTGTCACTGAGGAAAGAATTGATAGAGAGAGCTACATACTAATGAAAAGACTTACCTTCTGTGACGATACCCAAAGTTCCTTCTGCCCCAATGAATAATTTGGTAGTATCGAAGCCGGCAGATGACTTCCTGGCTCTGCTGCGCGTCTTGACGATCTCCCCGTTAGGAAGTACTGCAGTCTGGGATGCTGTGTTAATGACATAGGCAAACCAGAACTTGCAGACCTCACAAGATTGAGAAACCATTCAGCTCTTGCTGTTCCGTAGCGGACGGCATTGGCTGCACAAACACGAGTTTAGCCCTGACTCGAAGACGTTTGTAATTGACCTGACTTCCGCTGCAGCCAGTGCCTATCATCCCTCCAATTGTCTGCGACGAAAAGCTGAGTAAAAGGGCAAACCTCGGATTGGCAGATTACTTACGGCACCGGGTCCCGGATCCAGCTAAGAAAGTAAGGATCAGGCCTGTTTTGCAATAGCGTGGGCTTACTGGAAAGAATAAGGGAATTCCTTTTTCCTTGAGAGTCATGTTGATGTCCTCCCATCGAGTTCCCGATTGACAAACTAAGTCGGAATCGGATTCTGTATTCAAGAACAGCGACGAACAAATGAAAGGCTGCCATATAAAACATAGGGTAAAATTACCATGAATCTCGAGAATCTGATCCATTCCCGACATGTCCAAGCATATACTACCTGATTCAAACTTTTATAACACGTCGTGAATGTGAATTAAGATCATATCAAGACATCAGGACTCACCCCAGATGTGTGACCCTCGAGACTGGTTGCACCACTGTAGGGGGTGATGGGCATCCTATATTTCCGGGAGATATTCACAATTCTGACAACATCTGCAGTCGATTTTGGGCGGACCTAGAGTACAAGAGATTGAAAAGCATGCTCACAAGAAACGCAAGAGGACAAACAACGACAAAATGGGGTGAAGCTGGATGATATGAGTTTTCGGAAAACCCATAAGTCTTCAGCGTGTCTGGGTCTGTGGAGACGTCGTTTGGGCCAGGAAACTCGGCGCGAAGTTCGTCGAGGGCAAGCTTCATCTCTTTACGAGATGCGTATCTTGGTGATTTGTCGACTCGTTCGGGCTATTTGAATGTAAGCGTGTCTCAAGAAATAAAAAGTTTACGCACGGAAAAGTACTTGGCTGCCAGGATTATGACCGCAGCATAGACCGCAGACTGGAACAGGGCGCTTGTCTTCCATGATGCAGAGAAATGCTTGGACCAGGGGTTGAAGCGAGAGTAAGCTGGGATGGCTGGAATGTTCCGTTTTGTCCTTGCGCTGGAGGATGCAAAGCGGTATGTAGATGGAATAGATGTACGAGGAAGTCTGTGGTGAAAGAGGATTCTATTAAGGACCATGGTACAGTGAGAATACGTAGCAACACATTGCAAACTTATTTTAACCGGACAGTTATGATCTCATCCATTTATGGGGATTTTACTATTTTGGGTCGAGTCACGTAAATTGCTGGCTGTGACTGTGTGACAAGAGAGATGAATATCCACCGGGGTAATCGACATGACGATAAATTCTGTTTTTACCGCCGGATATACACTTGAGATCGTGCCGAAACTCCACTTTTACTTGGCAACCACTCTTTTTCTATTTTACTGTCCAGCTGGCCTGACCCCAAGTTATTATGACCGACCGCAGTGAAAAGGCCCGCTCACCCAGCCTTGTCGCTCATGACCATGATTATGCCGCTGAGCTTTCAGAAACACCTCACCCCTCTGATACGGAGACTGCTACCAATTCATCTGACGAATTTGACTGGGACGATGATGAGGACTTCAAAGGACAGCAGGAAATGACCAAGGCAAAACGTGGTAGAGCTTTGTGGTTGGCCTTCATGAAATTGTCAAGAGTTGTTCGAGTTCTCTTGGTCGGCACCTTTGTTGCAGCCATTTTAATCACCCCGCTTATCGTTGTCGAGCTGCGATTCAAGGGGAGCCCTATCAGTACACAAGTGCATGTCTGGTCAATATGGCTGACCATTACATGGGCTGCGGGGTGTGGCACCTACTTATTCGTCGATGCTATTCCTCGAGTGATCCTCTTTGTTGTAAATCTCTTTGGAGGTCACGTCGAACGGCTCAAACTACAGGTGGAGGTAGATTTCGACTCTTAAGAGTTTGCGAATCACTCTGATCAATGTGTTTAGCTCGTTATGGCTGTCTCTGGATGGCTCAAATTGGCCTTGGACATATCGTGGGGTTGGATAAGCCTTTCGGTTATTAGAACCATTAACCATCCTCCTGGAGGCTACTGGGTTATCATCAACCGTGTCATGCAGGTGTGGGAAAGATGACACGCGTATTGCTTGCAGTCTAACGTTGTGTCAGGCTCTCTTCGCTTCAAGCATCGTTCTTTTGACGGAGAAGCTATTCTTACAATTTGTTGCGATCAACTTTCACCAGAAGGCACTTGCAGAACGTCTTGAAGAGAACCGTCTTGGTCTCAGGGCACTGGATAGACTCTCAAATGCACATCCTATTCCTAATAGAAAGTCGCCTTACACCAGACGTGGCCAAAAAAGTCCTTCGGCATCTGTTGACCTTTTCAATGCAACAACCCGGGGCCATAAGCTTGCTCAAAATAGCCGAGAATGTTCCTCAGCGGAGGGCGATGGACACATCTTAAACACTGAAAAGACCAGGCAGCGAAAGAGCGGCCGCCCACGCAAAAATAAGGACATGGCCAGCATCATTGTAGACCAGGTTGGCAATACTCCAGTTGGTTTCTTTGATTCAACTTACATTTCTGGAGGTCGGCGGAGCAATCGGTGCTGTGGCTTTGAAATCTTCAAAGTTTAACAGGGAGGGAGATATCGGCAGTTTATCTTCCGCCAGACGGCTCGCGAGGAAGTTATTTGGTGCCCTCAGTGATGTTAATCCACCACGGTCTCACTTGATCGTAGAAGGTCGACCTTTTTAGATGACTTATCTCCTTTGAAGACTGACCAGGAGTGATAGATTTCTATCCCTATTTTCGTACAACAGCAGAGGCCGTGAGTCAAAATTATGATGTAGTACATTACCTAATTGATCCTCGGTAGCACGATGCGTTCGCTCTGTTTGATAAGGATGGAAATGGTGACATCTCGAAGCGGGAAATGCGAGAAGCCGTTCAAAGAATATACCGAGAGCGCAAGTCTCTGGCGTCTAGCCTTAAGGTAGCTCTAATCCTTTGCTGTTAGAAGAAGATACTTACGCTCTAATCAGGACGTTACTTCCGCTGTTGCAAAATTAGACGCAGTCCTTTTGTCGGTCGCCTTGATTGGGATTATATTTGTCTGTCTTCTCATCTTCAACCGGACGAATACTCTATCTTCCCTCGTGCCACTTGCGACTATAATTCTCGGATTTTCCTTCATATTCGGGCATTCCGCTCAAACCCTTTTTGAATCGGTTGGGTCAACCTGCCCTTTGTCATCACTGGTTGGCTGACACTTACGTGTACAGTTGATATTCATTTTCTCAACGCACGTCTTTGACGTTGGTGACTTGGTGATGATAGATGACCAGGTATGCATTTCATTCATCGTTTGATTCTGTTAAAACTAAAAAAGAGTTCTTGTCAGGTTTTGTATGTCCGCGAGTTCGGATTGTTCTCCACAACTTTTCGTCGAGTGGATGGTCAGGAAATTATTGCACCCAATGCTCTTCTTGCAAGCTCAAAGCTGGTTCATAACTTGCGCCGGAGCAAATCCATGTGAGCCGTTTGCAACAAACTCAGAATAAGCTCTTTTTTACACTTTTACAAGGTGGGAGTCCACAAAATTGACTATCTCTTACAATACCCCTTTGGAAACCATTGAACAAATCAGGATCCGGATTAATGCTTATGTGACCGCCAATAATCGTGAATGGTCAGGGTGTGGTCTCAACATAGACAAAATGGAGTATCAAAATGCGATCACCCTGGTTGTGGCTATGGAACGTAAGTAGCCTCCAACCCACATATAGATTGTATTTAGATTTCATAAACAGACCGTCCAAATTGGCAAGACTGGGGCGGACGATGGGCGCGTCGCAATCTGTTCATGCGCAACCTAAAGCAAATCCTGGAAGACCTTGATGTGGAGTACACGATGCCCGTCCAACCTGTGCTCACAACCCACCCTTTCCACTCGACCGGACATGACATAGGTGCAATGGGAAATGCAGGTACATTTCAACCAAGTGATCTAGGAAGAGTAGGAAGGTCGTTACGAGAAGGGGTGAGCAGCTTTGCGTCCTCGTGACACTGGCTCAGGCTATGAAGAGTGTGTAACATTTCACTCGATTTTGCCGCAGGGCGGTGGGAATGGAAATGCAGAACTCTCAATAGGTTTAAATACGGAGACTAAAAGAATTTCATCTGAATGGACAATGAATGCTATTAATCAACTATTAATGAAGTCAGTATTCATTGCCCACTGTCTCCGTTTGCTTTTGGTATTTAGCACTCAGCAATGGAGGAGCACCCAATTTTATGGAGAGCACGGGAGTACTTGGGAACTGTATGGGATTCAAGTTTATATTTCGATAATAATACATGGTACATTCACTTGGATGTTCATCAACATCAACGCATTTGACATAGTCGACACATATTCACTTCACTGCTACTAGAAGATATATATATCTTGACAAGCCTACTAAGTGGAACTTTGGCACAATACATAACTGTGGCATAACTGTGGGACTGGGAGATTGAGGTTCATGAACCTGTTTTAGGTTTTTTCATAGCGTTCGATGGGCTTGCTGTCCGTAGCATACTTAGTACACGACCATATGTGATGTAGTGAGGATACCCCGACCTCGCCCTGCCTAACTTGGCATGGGGGGCAATATTGTTGAACAACTCGGATTTGTTTTGATTTGTTTCGGGGATTGCAGCTGATTATGGACCCCTTTCTCCTTAATAGGCAATACCTCTCTCTTTCTCATATATTCGAGCCTTCAAGCTTCAGCCTCAGGAATCAGACCTCAGGACCTTTGTCTATGAAAATTGACACGGGTCGCTCAAATGTATTCCAGATCCGTCGAAGAGCTTGTTGAAGAACGTGTTGCAAATCTTGCGTATGTGGCGAATTTTCCCTTGCGGCACCTTGAAATTGATCAGCTTCTCTACTAGCACTATCTCAAGACGTCGCAATGTCCTGTTACGCGAAATGCATCAGATGATTCGCCGCAAGAGAGATATTGGTCCAATACTTTTCTATGATGAGGAAGACGAAAGGGACTTGGACAAGTTCTTGCTTCGTTTCAAAATGACGGAGGACGAGTAATACCATTATCTCCTCATGCTTCCTTATGTTCTGATAGTGTTCAGCATCAAAACAGGTAGCATATATCATCTTGACGACGACGAAGCAATATCTGTAGCTCCCTCTTCGCAATCTGAAACTTCACCTCCATCCAAGCAGACGCCCAGCCTCCCAGTGCATGGCACTACGTCTCCGACGTTGCAAAAACCTACTCCCATCCTTTCTCGGCCCGAGAATATAAGGTCAAGCCTCCTTCACGGGGAAATTGCAGATGTCATAATAGCGGAGACAATCGCAACACCTTTGTTGCAAGAATCAGATGATGGTGACCAAGAGCTCGACCTGAAGAAATCCCCCCCACCGCTCATAGAACCTAATAATCGTGTACTCAGGGATCATCCTTTAATTACTACCTCGGAACCACAGTTGAACGCGTCCAAAGTGATGGTTGAAGAAGACAGCCACACTCCACTTCCAACCTCAGAGACTGGACGAAACGCTGAGATGGCCGCCCCTCTTAAGGGATCAGTTTCCTCGCAGCCTGTTTCACAGCGTGTTTCCCGCACTTTACCTGGGGACTGTCAGGGTGTGACACTCGAACAATCAGAGGAGATTTTGCTGCAGGATGCAGCCCATCCACCTGTCGCACAATCCACCCTACCTTTCAACACTCGAAATATCTTTTTCCCGCAAATCACAAATCCCACAAGAAAATCGATTGTTGTTGTCACTTCCCTGCCCCCTGCTGTTCCAGAACCGAAATATATTTTTCCTGAGGCCCCACCCTCACAACCAATACCTCCTACACCCAAGGATCCTCCCCAACGTTTACACCAATTCCAGTCAGACTTTACACTCCCACCCCTCAAGTCTATAAACCCCGACTATAAGAAGTCAAAATCTTTGAAACGTAGAAGAGAGAAGGAGCGCGAGACTGGAGTGAAAGAAGGACGGAAAGATGATTGGGCACCTATGGGTCTGAATAAATGGGCTGCTACTGTTAACGCAAACCCTATTTGGAAAAAGGTCGCTCGCGCATCAAAATGCCTTACTACACGGGAATGGGCGGTACGTGAAACTCTGCAGGTGGCACTCCTCTTTTTTTTAACTTTACTCAGATCGCCATGACTGAGCTGCGCCTCATCAGAGCCATTGATAGGATTGAGTTGTTGAAACAAGAGGGTCGTTGGAGCTTCCGCCAGCCTAAGAAACAAAGAGCGATCGGCGGGTCTACAAAGACCCACTGGGATTACCTCATGGATGAGATGGTGAGTGACTTTTTGCAAACCGTGGATTATCTTTACGACTTTTCCAGAAATGGATGCGCGTTGATTTTCGCGAGGAACGAAAATGGAAGCTTGCTTTGGCGTACAATATATCAACTGACGTTCTTAATTGGCACGCTGCTGGTACGACCGAAGTTCGTGTGGCTAAGGGTATCTGTGTTCGCTGGAAACGGAGACTCCCAGAGCAACCTGAAAACGAAATGGTTGTGGATCACGATGTTGAACTTGAACATAGTGACGACCATACAGAAATGGAAGTCGACATCAAGGAAACCCAGCCTAACGAAGGGATGTCGCTTTTGGGTGTTGACTATGGTTCCGAGGACGAAGACGAAGACGAAGACGAAGATAATGTAGCGGACGGGGACTCCGAATTTCGAAACGTGGCCGATGCGCTTGAACCTAGCACTATAATTGCATCTGCTCTTGAGGATGCCGATGCAAAGAACGAATCTCATCCAATTAGTGTTCAAGCTGTGCAACCAAAGATAGAGGAGGTAGAAGACCTGTCGGCACTGATCAAGCCTGACCCCGCTAGCGATGCTGGAATCAATCAAAGGGGCATGATTGTTGATGATATAAAACCCGATACTGCTTCTGGACTCAAGTCGACATCCAACGATCCTGTACTAGCGTCACAACCCACTCCATCGTCTCATGGCGGGGACATTGATACCTCTTTGGGATCCCTGAAGCACGGGAAGTCCAATATATATGCGCCTTTCCGCGAAATGATTGCATATTCAGGGGACGACAAACTTTTCCTGGACTTAGAGGAACTTGATGTACCTAAGTTCGATGTTCCCTTGAAAACTCTGAAAGAAGCTGCCCCTCCTCCGGGACTAGAATCCATTTTTCCTGACCTTCACCTTTTGGACTTTGATTTGACTCCCGTTATCCAAACCGCCTCTGAGGGCAAGAAACGACCTGAAAGGAAAATTGACCGTGACGACCCAAACAAAAGACTTGACGATATGTTATATACAAGGCTATATCCTACCGGAGATTTCATGATGTCCAAACCCACTCTCATTGGACCACTTCGTCCATCAAGGAATTGGAAGGGAGGCCAATGGTTATCTTTGGATGACAGCGCTATTGTGCCCGAGTCCGATATACATGTAAAGAACGATGACAGCAACAGCGGTACGTTGTTGTTCCTGCAAACTCAATCTTTTGCTGAATCTGTCAACTAGACCTGTTTGATGGTCGATCCAGCAGTGGACCATCGATGATCACGCTCCAGTTTCAGACTGGTTTCATGAAAGACAAGGAGCTTCGAAAACGTAATGATCACCTCTGGAGTAGCACTGATGATTCCCTCCTCAAATCTCTTTGTGACCGATATCCTAATAATTGGGCACTGATTTCAGAATGCTTCAACGCTTCTCGTCTGACGGTTCAAACAGACAAACGAACTCCTCGGGACTGCTTGGATCGGTGGAGAGAAAGATGGGGACCGGAGGGTCGACGAGCACTCGAAACGTCTTCTGTAGTCGAGGCCCCACCACCCTCGACTTCAACCCAAATGACAACTCGCGGTGTCAAACGCCTGGCGAGTGCAAGCATCTCAAGTGTTTCCCCAAATGGAGTGGTTGCTGGGAGTGAACCGCGAAAGAAACGGCGACATGCTCTAGTTTTGGAGACCATTCGAAAGGCTGGCAAGAAACGTGCCGAAGCCTTACAGAAAGCTCAAAGTGAGATATCTTTCTTACTGTCCATGATCTTGATTCCAAGGGTTTATTCTTGCAACAATAGCACAACGAAAGACTTCAGGTGTTCATGAGACGCACGCACAGTACAATAAACTTCCAAAGCGAACCCCCGCAGAACTGAGTCGTGTCAAAGCTGAGAAAGAGGCACTGGCACTCCAAGAATTACAAGCTCGTAAGAGACAAGAAGACATTGCTCGAAACCCTCTAGTTCTCAATCGGATAACAAATGGGCAGGGACCTCCGGTAAGTCTTGATGAACGATGTACGTCAACATAAATCTGATAGGAAAAGCAGCAGCCAGTGTCACAGCAAGCACCTCAACCACAATTGCAGCCTCAGACTGCGCCAGTAATGCAACGACCCCCTGGAGCAGGCCTTCCTGCACAGGTGGTTCCACAAATACGGAATCAAGTCAACATTTCGCAGCAACAGAGGACGAATACGCCGGCCATGCAAACAGGGCGACTTACACAACAGCAGCTTCTTCAGGCTCAAGCACGCGCAGCGCAGCAGCAGCAAGCTTTAGCTCACGCGCAAAACCAGATTCAGACAAATGGGGTCGTTGCTGTGAATGGAAATGTTTCCGGAACAAATCCTCATTTGTCGCCGCCATCATACAACGTGAACCGAGACGTTGCATTATCTGTTTCACCTCCCCACAATTCCGCCGTGGCCTCCGCAGTCAATTCGCCTCGCCCACCCTCTGCCCAAGCACACTCAATGCCGCTCCCAGCATCGCGCGGAACATACTACCTGCCAAACCTTTCGAGTGTCCAAGGATATACTACGGAACAGCTTCAGACTGCCCTCCGTTTAACACAGGTGAGATTATCCGGTTCCTTTGCAACCTCGGTTGACGGGTCAAAAATATGACAGCAACAAGCACAACAAGGTTTCACGAACCAGTCTTGACAGGGGTCTCGGATTCCGTGGTGCCGGTGATTCGCGGCAAGGTCCGCGGTGTGAATTCGCCGTGGAATTGACTGTAATAGGAAAGTCTCGAGGTCGTTCATGCCAAAATAGGAATGAATATTAGCTACAAATAATTAATCAACTTGTCTCCCCTTTTGCGACTTATCAATTTGACACGTCCTCTTGTCTCCTGCCTCCATCATCTTCGTTTCTAACTGACATAAAGAGCGCCGGCTCCAGCGTGAGCGCGCTGCTGCTGTTTGGAAGTAAGCGGTTGATCTTTATCTGCCTTATTGCCGCCGCGTGTTCAACTTTTCCTCATCTTCCGTAGCTTCCGTTTTTCCCTCATTTTTTTCCCCGCCATGGCGTCCAACATCCAGGGAAACGTTAATTATGACCCTCTGCCTTTGACCAGTGATGACCAGCCTACAAATCATCTCTACAATGCGCCCCCGTCTCCATCCTCCGCTTCTTTCCATACCCCTCAATTTAATCCGACGGATCTTGGCGTCGATTCTGCTGGCTTTCCGCTCGGTGCCGCTCAACCACGCTTTCTAGGCGCTGCCCTCTATGACGATGCTGGCGCTCCACAGATGCGCAATTCATATGCCTCTACACACAACACCAACCCCTCTGGAGGTGGCTCTGAATACAATGGTTCTGTGTATGCACTCAATGATACCATGGGTGCTACTCCACTCAATCACGCCCCTTACGCTGCTGGCTACAGAGATGATCCCACTGAGTCTTTCGGTGACCTTGCCATGTCCCCTATGGGACCTTCACAGAATCGGTTTATAGAGGAAAAACGTGCGGTTTATGCTCCTCCACGAGCAAAATCAAAACGCAACATCATCATTTTGGCCATCCTTGCTGGCCTCCTCCTTATTATACTTGCAGTCGTCATACCCGTCTATTTTGCAATTATCAAACCTAGCAGTAATAAAACCGCTGAAACCCATGCCTCGGATTCTACAGCCAAACCCACTTCTACTATAACCGGGACACCTACTGTGGCTGCTGTTGTTACAGGAGGTGATGGAAGTAAAGTGACAATGGACGACGGAACCACCTTCATTTACCACAATCCCTTTGGCGGTTCTTGGTACTGGGATGAAAACGATCCATTCAATAACGGCGCAAGAGCCCAATTATGGTCTCCAGCCTTGAATGAGAGCTTTCGATATGGAATCGACAAGATACGCGGGTGGGTATTCATCGAGAACAGAACGACTTACTTTTACTCATTTCACGCCAACAGAGTCAATCTCGGTGGATGGTTAAACACAGAACCTGTGTGTAACTTCTTTCCTTTGTCATTCCATGTTGCTGACCATTCTTATTCTTAAGTTCATGCAAGCTGCAACAATTCCTTTACTGTGACTCGATTACTCATTGACACCTATTGAACAGAACACCAGCTCTTTTTGAACCTTACTTGTCGAATGCCCAACCAGCCGTAGACGAATGGACTCTTAGTGAAGCAATGAGAAACGACAAGGCCAACGGAGGGATCAGTCAATTGGAAAATCATTACAAAACATTCATTGTACGTATAGTTTCAAATTTTCACCATTTGGTCCCTTCTTATTTTTTAGACGGAGAAAGACTTTGCTGAAATTGCAGCGGCCGGCCTTAATTACGTGCGGATACCGCTCGGCTATTGGGCCATCGAGGTCCGCGATGATGAGCCTTTTTTGGAGAAAACGTCATGGACGTGGGTCTCAAAATATCTTGAAATTGTGCATGACTCTGACTCGATAATCCAGATATTTCCTGAAAGCCATCAAGTGGGCACGGAAGTACGGTATTCGCATTAATCTCGATTTGCACGCCGTACCCGGAAGTCAAAATGGATGGAATCACTCAGGACGTTTAGGAACAATTAACTTTTTGAACGGTCCCATGGGCTACGCAAACGCTCAACGAGCACTCGACTACATTCGTATACTTGCAGAGTTCATTTCGCAACCCCAATACAGCAGTGTTGTCACCATGTTTGGGATCCTCAATGAACCACAAGGTCCCACTGTTGGTCAAGATGCTTTAGCGCGATTGTCAGTGTTTGCACCTGATCGACTTTTCATCTATTGATCCATACTTATGTTGACAGTTATATGGAAGCGTATGACATTGTTCGCAAAGCTGGAGGCATCGGAGAAAACAATGGACCTTTCATTTCATTCCATGATGGATTCATCCCTCGCAGCCAGTGGGCCGATGTATTCCCCAACGCAGATCGCATGAGCATCGATACCCACCCATATATCTGTTTCGGCGGTCAATCTTCAGCTCCTATGTCATCGTATAAGAATACCCCATGCACAACTTGGGGCGGTCTCGTTAACACCTCATCAGCCAACTTTGGCCTGACTACGGCCGGAGAATTTAGCAATGCTGTCACAGATTGCGGACTTTATCTCAATGGCGTCAACCTCGGTTCAAGGTACGAAGGGACGTATCCTGGTTCCGGCGCGCGTGTTGGCAGTTGTTCGAGTTGGACGGATTGGCAGAATTGGGATACTCCTACAAAGTCTGCGATCAAGAATTTTGCGTTGGCCAGCATGGATGCTCTTCAGGTCAAAATCTTCTTCGGCATCTCACCATTCGCTGACGTATGTGCCACAATAGGACTACTTCTTCTGGACGTGGAAAATAGGTAACTCTAGCGCGACCGGCAAAGTCGAAACTCCTCATTGGTCGTACCAACTTGGACTTGAAAATGGCTGGATGCCGACCGATCCTCGGTCTGCAATAGGTTTTTGTGGAAACACAGATCCTTGGTCACCTCCGTTTGCGCCTTGGCAAACTGGTGGTGCAGGTGCCGGCAACATTCCCGCAGGTGTCACGTCGTCTTTGGCTTGGCCGCCTGTGTCACTTAGCAATGCAGGTCTCGTGACATCCCTTCCGGCTTTTACCCCGACTGGCACACTTCTTACTCTTCCCGTTCCATCCTTCACTCAATCTTCTGCCACTGTTGCCACTATTGACGCTGGAAATGGTTGGGCAAATACCGCGGACACGGGGGGAATGTTCGTCCCCATACCTACATGTAGTTACCTCGATCCTTGGATCGGTCCGGATGCCTCCCCGCCTTCACCTTTGTGCTCTTCTCCCGCTCGCCGACGGTTTGAACCGCCTGGACCACTCATTACACCAGCGCCATCCACATAATACCCCTATGTCATCTTAACGACCCAAGATGTCGTGGCTTGTATGTATAACGGAAATTGGACTTGACTACTACATTCGCTATGAATCATACATATCAGATTCATTGTTCTTGACTGCGGACATCTTTGGGACTATCGTATCACACAATCATTACAACCCATTGTGCACATACTACTCAGACTCCATTAATTACACACCATACCACCTATTGACTGGTGCATCTTATGCACGCGCTGGCATCATTACGATGACTTCGCTCTATAACTAGTGGCTGGACTTGGGTTTATTCTTATCTATATACAAGCGAGAGCGCTTCGCTCTCGCCATTATTTGGACAGGGGAGAGAATGTGAATGAAGATGTA
Source organism: Termitomyces sp. K1Aa (assembly GCA_018221735.1). NCBI lineage: Eukaryota > Fungi > Basidiomycota > Agaricomycetes > Agaricales > Lyophyllaceae > Termitomyces > Termitomyces sp. K1Aa. The sequence goes on from JABAJX010009940.1 coordinate 40,225, forward strand.
ATACAACTATAGTGACTGACAATAGAAATCTACAACTCAGTCATCTTTATTCTTATCAAGAAATATGTAACAATAAGCGCGTGTTGTTGCGGCATCGGACACAGCTAGATAACGGAGTGTATAGTTGTCCATGGGCAAAGACGATGTATTGATGATTTTCATCGGGAAGGAGGACGAACGGATACCATCTTTCCTGTAACTAAAGACGGAATGTCCCCTTTGAGGCAACTTCAAGATGGTTGTCCGTGGGAGGAAGTATTGAATGGGAACTTGGTTGGGGCATCTCGCGGCTGAAGCAAAAAGTTTTGGGTTCCTCGGAGTATAGTTTTCAATTCAAGGCTGAGAGTATAGGAAGACTTCAAGACCCCATGATGCATCGAATGAATAATACTGATCTTGTCTTTTCAATTTCGATGGATGGTCAAGTGCAGGTTGTCGCATGGAGGACGAAGACAGGCCAAGACAACGATCTTGAATGACGCAAGAAAGTGGGGACAATACTATGAGACTATTACTGACGATCTAAGTCCCATCTAATTCAGTTGACCGTGAGAAGTGGACGACAAGTGAATATACAATTAGTATTCGGTTTGCAATTGTTATTGAAGGTCAAGAAAGAATGGGTGCACCGAGTGAATTGCCAATCAGCGCGTAGGAGTTGAATCCGTTTGTCATGAGAACATGATAAGACGGTTACACCATATATTTAGAAATCAATGTTCTCCGCTAGTCGTAGCATATCGATCTTCCAGGTCCTCCTGTCCTCCGAAGCCGCCTTCGAAATCTCTATCTGGCAATGATTGCGCCTGATTTTCATTATTGTTCTTCAATTCCAAGTCTTTACGAATCGCAGCTAACTGAGTCTGCTCCTGACAATATCCGTTGTATTGAGTACAATGGTATAAAGGTCTCTATGTTGTCTCACTTTTTCCCGGACAAACCGTGTTTCCTCTGCTTGTTCTTTCGCTTGGAATGACTTATCCTGCATTATTTGTAAGTGTATCGTGGCAGATAGAATACACGTCAACCAACCTGTGCTGCTGACATGATGTGGACGTTGGTTCAGCAATTCTACAAGTTGCTTGAAATTCCGATGACGTCCTATTTACCTAGTATTGGGTTATTTGGTTGTAATTTGAAGTTGTTATTCTCAGGTTTGCAGGCCTACTCCCTCGAAATAAGTGAAGTTGGTGTAAGTACCGTGTGGCGAGATCAGCGTAGTACGTACAGCACCCATTCTTTGTCCAACTTACGGAATTCAATCCTACCGTTTCCTCCCTCGGTTGTCATTGAATACGACAGGACCATCCAAAGACCATCAGAACCGGAAGGATTTTACGCCCTATCTTTAAAGATCAGCCACGCGGCAATGCGCACCTGAGAGGCTGAGCCTCTACTCCCCGTGCCGATTTCTCATGGATTGGATTCTTCATCTCGTGGAGTAGGGAAAAAGGCTATCTTGCGGTGTCTGGCAGGTCAGATGATTTCCCCGACATCAATTTGTCCAGAGCACCGGATATCGTGTCGACCACATTCCCTGGTCTATTCAGCTGGGCCTCTCGATGCACAGCTGATTAAGTAGTGTCATGCCTCGTTCTGTGCAGTTCTCTCCGACGTATCTAAGATCTTCATCAAAAAGAAAGTCATCACGCGGCAACTAGAAGTTTGCGGGACCTCAAGGTCAAATTGTGTCCAGAGATCCCATGTTCCTAGAAGCTTTCAGCGGCAAGAAGTTAACTATAAATGCTACTATGCTTGATCCCTTTCATTCTGCCCAACTACGCCAATTTCAATGCACTTCCGCACTTTTCTTGTTTTGGGCGCGTTCTACGCTTCCGTCTCATCTGTCCATGGCCTTGGGACATCTTGCTCGACTCCTTTGGGACCAGGGACTGCAGCTCCAGGAGATCCGTATTGGCTGGAAACCATTAAACATCAAGGAATCGCTGCATACAACTCCAACCCAAATGGGTATCAGGTTTTCAGGAATGTGAAGGTAATAATGCCCTACTCAAACATACGTCAAGAAAATTCATCATTCGTTGCCGGTCAGGACTTTGGTGCTAAGGGCGACGGTGTGACGGATGACACAGCCGCGATCAAGTATTACATCCATTGCTGGTTCATAAGGATATAACCAAATCTGGTTTCAGTTCAGCGATAGCTTCAGGAGATCGTTGTGGAGGAGGATCCTGTCCTTCGTCGACGTCAGTGTATTCCGCCAGAGAATGCCAGTCGTAGATCCTGACTCCTCTGCATATCTCAACAACAGAGTAACGCCAGGTCTCGTGTACTTTCCGAGGGGGTGAGAATTTGATATTCTGAAAGACAATTATGCTCTTCATGACCACCTGACATCAACACCACAGCACATACCTCGTTTCCTCTCCAATCATCGCGTACTACTATACACAACTTATCGGTGACGCCAAAAACCCTCCTACTTTGCTCGCGTCCGCATCTTTTAGTGGCATGGCAGTTATTGGTCTGCTGCTGTCTGGTCATAGTGCCCAAAATTCGGTATTGATTGGTTTATTCTTAGATGCTGATCCCTACATTCCTGGAGGAGGTGGCGCACAGTTTTATACGAACCAGAATAACTTGTATGTCCCCATTTTCCCTTACTTCCATCGTTTCATCGTACTCACTATAGGTTGGTATCAGTTTCCGATCCGTGAGGAACTTCGTGATCGACGTCAGAAAGTGTTTGCATTCCAGTACTCCTTCGAATCGGACCTGACCTCTCATAAGTGTACCCGCGACAAATTCTCAAGGGACTGGAATTCATTGGCAAGTAGCACAAGCTACGTCCCTCATGAATATCGTCTTTCAAATGTCGACCGCAACAGACACGGCTCACCAAGGTCAGCGAATGCATAATATATATATATATATATATCACTGATGGCAGATTTACTGAATCTTCAGGTATTTGGATGGAAAATGGAAGGTTAGAGAAGACAACTCCACACAGCGTTATGAAACTCTAGCAATACTTTTTCTAGTGGAGGCTTTATGGGGGATTTGGTCTTCAACGGTGGTGAGTCATGATGAGGAATATTTGTGCCTGCTTCAGTCTCACTGTTATCAGGCAAATTTGGAATGTGGGTCGGGAATCAACAGTCCGTAATGATCACTTTCGTAGCTTTTCTCCCTGTTGAAATAAAGGTTTAGGTTCACGGTCCGGAACATCACGGTCAATAATGCCAACACTGGTGTATTCAGCAATTGGAACTGGGGTGAGTCATCGCATCGGAGCAATTAGACCTTTTTTCCGAAAGCATCAAGGCTGGACTTTCCAGGGTGTCCACATTAATAACTGTCAGGTTCGTCGTGATTTGTTGTGTGATTGATTGTAATGCACTCATACTTACTTCCTAGGTCGGATTCGATCTAACTACAGGTGGCACCACCCAAGCAACGCAGGTATTCCACATGCCGCCCCTGGTGAACTTAGGTTGAACATAGATCACAGACCACTGAGGCAGAAGCTATCATTGACGCAACCGTGGTGAACACACCAATCTTTGTTCGTACTTCGCAAGCCAGCAACGGAAAACTAGGAGGCTCAATAGTACTCAACAATGTCAAGCTCACTGATGTCCCGACAGCTGTCGGGGTAGTCGGTGGTGCCGTCGTCCTCGCTGGTGGGACAACTACAATTGCTTCATGGGGCCAAGGAAATATCTATCATGGAACCTCTTCCGTCTCGACGTTTACCCAGGGCAGCATCCATGCGGCAAACAAGCCATCCGTCCTGCTTGACGGTTCTGGAAACATTTTTGGAAAGATGCATCCTCAATACGCTTCTTACGCTCTCTCACAGATCGTCAGCGTTAGAGATAATGGCGCCAAAGGTGATGGCAAAACTGACGATACCCCTGCCCTCAAAGCAATCTTCGCCAATGTGCGTGCCCTTGTACCAATGTCTTAATCCAAATTGATTCGGGATGAAGTACGCCGGATGCAAAATTATTTTCTTTGACGCTGGAACCTACATCGTGACATCGACTCTCACCATCCCTGCAGGCACTCAGATCGTAGGAGAAGCCTGGTCGGTCATCGCAGGATCCGGATCAGCGTTCCAGGATCAAGCCAATCCTCAGGTAGTAGTTCGAGCGGGAGAACCAAATTCGCAAGGGGTGCTCGAAATTTCAGACATTCTATTCACGACTGTTGGCCCTAGTATGCCCTCCCATATCCGATCTTACTCGCTGTTCATCCTTCTTTCTTTTAGCTCCAGGTGCGATTGTTCTCGAGTGGAACGTGCAACAGCCCTCGGGACAAAATGGTGGTGCTGGAATGTGGGATTCACATATCAGGTCAAGATTTCAACTATCATTTTGACCTCCTGCTATGAGAATGACATCTTCTATGAATGGATGAATAGGCTCGGAGGCGGTAAGTACCTCAGTAAAACCTTATAATTTTTTTGAAAACGGTTACTCTCGTAGCTGCTGGGACTAATCTCGAGGCTAGTCAATGCCCTAAAAGCGGTTCTGGAGGTACTGCGAATTGCTTTGCGGCTTTCCTTGCCCTCCATCTCACCCCTGCCTCGTCGGCATATCTTGAGGCACGTGGCCACTTCTGGTAACCCCCGAAAAGATGTCTCTAATGTTTCGGGATTTGACAGGGAACTTGGGTATGGCTTGCTGATCATGATCTCGATGGCGATGGGCAAGTTTCCCTGTATTCGGGACGGGGGATACTCTCCGAATCTGCTGGCCCTGTATGGCTGATTGGTACCGGTGCGTGTTCAATTGTGATATACACACCTGACTCTCCACATGTTTATACATGTACAGCTTGTATGTACACTTCTCTGCGCGTTGGAATTTCTGCAACTGAATGATCGTCATGGAAGCCGAACATCATGTCTTATATCAATACAGCCTTGTTAATGCGAAAAACCATTACATGGGCCTTATACAGACTGAAACGGTAGGTAGTTGCTCAAAGTTTTCCGTCGATACGCTAAGACGTCGCTCTTGGAATCCTAGCCGTATTTCCAGCCCAATCCAGCACCTCCTGCCCCCTTTGTGGTTAATTCTTCTTTCAAGGATCCGGTCTTCTCAAGCGCCCTCACCAGCGCGTGGGGCCTAAAGGTGGTGACCTCAACCGATATTATCGTCTTCGGTAAATTTCCACATTCTTGTGTGTTCTCGGTACTAACAAGATGATCGCATGCAGGAGCTGGTCTCTACAGTTTCTTTTCGGCATGTTCCATTTTCCCTTTTCGTGATGTCATAGGCGCTCAATTACCTTGATCATAGAACTATGATCAAGCCTGTTTAACTCCCGCGACCTGTCAATCCCAGATTCTTGACGTCGACACTTCATCATCAATATCTATCTATAGTCTTTCCACGGTGGCTACAACCTTCCAAGTCAGTGTCAAAGAAGTAGGGACTGTGAACCAGAACCAGAATATTAACGGGTTTGCTTCGACTCTGACCGCCTGGAGTCCAACGTAGTCTTATGTAAATAATGCAATGATATTTTCAGTATGTACGTTGCTGTTTTGGTGGTTGATTTCAAGCGAATCGTGTCGGTTTGAGACTACGTACACTACGTACTCTCACCACTATCTGGGAGGGTGATATATCTCTTGTCTACAATTGTAGCACGAAAGTGATATATCAAAGTCTACAACTTGTAAGAGAAAATGATATACCACTTTCGGGTCGATACTCATTGTGGTGGCCGTTAGATTCTGATACTGAGCCGAGTTTAAATCAGTCATGTGACTCAAACGCGTCACCCTAAATTGGATGCGTTAGAGATTCTGACATCTGGGTGGAGTTTCAATTTTTTTTATTTTTTTATTTTATTTTATTTTTGATTCAGATTTATCGTGCACGGTACATGTACATCGGGGACTACATAAGCTACGAGGGCCATGGAATTTCGCACCCCCCCCGCATACGCGGAGAATGAGTGGACCGGTTTTCCGTCCCCGTTTTGGACCACGCCCCCTAGACCGGCTGCTTGGGAGGGGTGAGAGCGTTGGGAGGCAGCTACGAATGCTGTCCGCATGTGCGGGCAGCCGAGGTCGAGCAGCGCAGTTTGCTTGCCCAACGAGGGGAAGGAAGAAGGAGGGGCCGGGAGGCTAAAACTGGTGCCGAGATTAGTTGAGAATGTATGTGTTAGGTATGTGAACATGGATGTGTTGTCATGGAGCTGTTTCAAATAGGTGCTCAATTCTTTGAGCAGTTCGTTCTGTTCATTTTTTTGGCAAATTTAAACACCGTCTGATGAACTGCCAAAAAGCCGGTGAATGTTCGGATTCTATGCAGGGAAAGACGTCGTGATCTTTGCCTTTGTCTCGCGTGTGACATGAGTGAGCATAAGTTATCAAAATGGTAAGTTGATTTTGTTACACAGTTTACATTTGCATCTGGCTTATTACTAGAACATCGGGCAAAAACCTGTTAAGGTTTTTCGTTCCCCACAAGAAAAACACAACCGCCTGTGGCAAGAAGAAAACCAAGTGGGTCAGCCACGGGGCGGGCGGGCAAGTTACTAGTGATTTCCCATCTCTGTACTAGTTTCGCTGTGCTCGAGCCCTTGCTACGTCGTTCTTGCCTTGCGAGGAACCTGTCAAACTGCTTGTTAGACAATTCTATACTTGATT
>JABAJX010009941.1:0-45962 GCA_018221735.1 Termitomyces sp. K1Aa
GTAGTACTTATACTAAAACTATGTACAGTGAAAATTATCTATGCTATGTAAGGCTATGCCGGTAATTGGTATGTGTTCGGCATTGGTGCATCATATTGCCGGATCACACCTATCATCCAACTGGAACTACTAACCTGGCAGAGGAAAATCCAAAGAGAACAAGTCTAAGGGTTTCCTGTGCCAGGTGCGGACGCTCTTGAGGTGCCAGAAGCGTGGGAATACTTCCGGAACATGAGAATCAACTGTATAGTGGGTGGAAACCATGTTGTAGCTCTAAAAAGGCAACCAGAAGTGGTGTCACAAACTCTGTCACATGTCACATGACTGCAAGTCGTTGACCAACAACTCGCAACCTGTCATGTCACATGACCATGACCATGACATCACACAGCAAGGAATTTAGCAAAGAATCAGTCCTCTGACAGTTCACCTCTCTTGCTTCCACACAAACCAAGATCCAAACCCTCCTTACCGCTCGCACCGGCCTCCTGGCCTGCAATGACGCGAACTTTGTCATCATGCCAATGTTGAGTCGTTCGGGTGACGGAAAACCTGACAATAAATGTGCATTGGCTAAGTATAAGGTGCTGGCGGAAGAGAAGGCGTTGTGGTCAGATAAGAAATGGGATGCGAAGGGGTGTTGAGGATTACCATGGGCAGCGATGGGGAGAATACTTATGTACCCCTATTACAGAGAATAAAGGAGATTGACTTGTAAGGATTGCTTTGATCCTGAATACATTTGAAAGTAGCACAATTACTCAGATGAACAGAGCTGTTTCACTGCGCAATACATTACAAGTGTTTGCCAATTGTCTAAGGTAAAATTCAGGAGATTATTATAAGTTATGTCGCATCTACTCCTGTTTATCTACCCCTGAACACCATGAAAGAACTTTCTCCTTCAATTTGTTGTGCCAGGCTTCTTGTGCTTGTTCAACTGCTTTCTGGTGATTGATATCCCAAAAAGGTAGGATCAATGGGATTAGATCCTCTTTCCAAGCATTAGATGCTGTATTGCTAGCTGCACTGGCATCATGATCCTTTGTCCACCTCGTGGTTCTTGCAGCCTCGATTGTTGAGTTTGGACATAGCTCATCAGGTGTATATGGGTCCTTGGCATCATCATCACCATCACCTCTAATAGTGTTTGTTGTGTGCTTTCACGAGCGAAAGTCACAAAATCACGGGTGCCCCAAGCTTTCAAAACAGTGCACCTATATGTAAGGTCAAACATTTTGGGTGGTGGCCAGTCCGTGTTGTCTGATTGTCAAGCATCCTTGTTATGAGGAAAACTGTACTCAATTAACGGATCAAGCGAGCGAAAGTGTTGCAGAGTGAGACGTTTGAAAGGGGAAAGGCCAGAAAGGGAAAGGCCAGGTATCTTTGGCTCTTCATTGCGGCCAACGTCATCTTTTTCCATAGCAAAATTCGGGGTCTGCAGATTGATTATTAAGTTGTCTAATTGAGATTGAAATTGAGTACTGACTTGCAAAAAAGCCACTTCTGCAGTTCCGAAAGGAGTGTGTAACAGACTACATAAAAAGACTCCATTTCGGGTATCATCAATGTCAATCAACGGAGGTTGAACATCCTTAAGTCTGCCATGGCTAAGGTTGACTATGTACTGAACCAAGAATGAGAATGTTAATATACAAGAAACATTCACACTCACATCTCTCCCTTTTGCATGAGGAACCAAGTGACAGGCTTGACATACTCCTGTGCCTGAAACGATGCAGCGTTCGCCATCACGAGCGGCCACGTCCGACCTAAAATTTGCCCGGCGGGAGGTGGTAGCACTTGATGCGCTACTAAGGCTAAGGGATGTCCGATCATGCATAAGCAAGGGGTCAAGCCACAAAGCTGACATTAGGGATGAATAGAAGTTCCAGGGATATCAGAAATTACTCACCTGGATTTTCAGATACGTAATAATATTGTTGCCCTCCTTCAAGCGCGGTTTGGGTGTAGTCGACAGGTGGTCCGTCCTCTGAGACTGAGATGTGGCCTTTTACACCATATATCGTAAAAGGAATGTAACAGAGCCAAGCAAGAGGACGTCTGGCAAAGCGATGACATTCTGAAATGGGGATGGACAAGGTGGGTCTGTATACCCTACTGGCATCTGATAAGTGGAGCTCGATGGAGGCCATTGACTTGAAAGTTCCAGTTGTTTTACCAATATACAACTTACAAGTCGGAGCGTCCTGCACGTGCTCCACGTGGTGTGTTCGCGGGGGGGGCAGCTTTTGTGGCATTCAAGTTCTTGGTTTTCTTACATAACGATGGGCGCCACAAGTGCCGTTTCGCCCTGAGACGTCCTTAAAGAAGTACGAAAAGGAGGGAAGTGTAGTCACGTAAATCACGTGGTGGTAAAGCAACACACTAAGTCGGAGTTTGGTTGAATGGTTCGTCCGACAGAAACTCACTACAGAGTAGCGGGAATTACACAATTCACACAGATCCGGACGACCATTGTCGCATCCTCATTATGCCACAAGCTTGGCTCTGGGCTCCATTTGCTCTGTTTCTTGGGTATCAGACCTACTCTCATCCTGTAGAATTCATTTCAAGCAGGGACATCTCTCTCCGGACAAAATCTGAGAGGAGTTGGCTCTGGAGCTGGGCTTGGGGTGCCGAAAGCACTGTCTCTGTGGTAGATCACAGTCCTGTTGTTTCTTTTGCGTCAAGACCAGGTACGTGTCTTATGAAGTCTTTGCACGACGCAGACCCCGTAATTGATAATCAGCAAGCTGCGTTTGGTGTGGAAATTCTGGATGCAATTCTGGGATACGTGATTCCTGTGTCTTCCTTCACGACGAAATGTGTTTCAACTGCAACTGGCCATTCTATGTTTCCACTACCAAACACGGGCTGCCCAGATCTCTGTCTCAGCGGCAACCAGCCAACGGAGCCATGGATTGCATTGGTGCAACGAGGGGATTGCGAATTTGTGAGGAAGGTTCGAGAGGCTCAACGGCTAGGGGCAAAGGCCGTAGTCGTCGGAGGCGACGATCCTGCAATCTCAGGTAACAGCGACACCCTTCTCAGCATGTACAGTCCAGGTGCGGCCAGAGCTCTTCGGTACTGATCAAGAGCTCTTATACGGATCTTATCCCTTCCCAGAGGATTCTTCCGACGTGCAAATCGCGGCAACATACATCAAATACTCAGATTACATGCACCTGTCGTCCCTCATCGAGTCCTCAAATACATCACATTCAGGGTTGCGCACCCTTTCCTTGTTGATAACAGCCGAGTACTCAGCTTGGGAGTGGTATTCGTAAGTTTCTTATACTTTGATGAATACATCACTGACAAATAATCAGACCTATCATCACTTTTGCTGTCATCTTGCTTCTGCCCTCGGTCCTGACCTTCATAACTCTACTGATTCACCGCATACGAGCTGCTCGTGCCGCACAGCGCGATCGAGCTCCAGAAGACATTGTACGAAACCTGCCTTGGTACATCTGGACCGGGAGTGCTTGGGAAAAGCGGGAAGAATCTGTGACTCCTTCCTCGAGAGAACCGGCCGATGCTGAACCTGAAGTCAGCGATGTTCCTTCTCAAGACATTGTTTTGTCGACGTCCGCGAAAGACACAGAACCATCCGAATCCTTAGAGAGTAATACCAATAATCCGTCGACCTCTCACCCGCCAAAGATATCTAGGGATCGGCCTTGGTTTGAAGCGCAAGTCGAATGTGCTATTTGTTTATGTCAGTTCGAAAAGGGTGACAAGATACGGGTGCTGCCCTGCCACCATATCTTCCATCTTGACGAAGTCGACCAATGGCTGATACAGCGGAAGAAACTAGTGAGTAATCCTGATCAACCTTCGTAAGGTCAACAAGCCCATCTATATGGTTAGTGCCCTATTTGCAAGTCAGACGTCACACAACCTTCTTCATCCCCTGCCACGCCAGCAATAGCTCGCATACCTGATACCCAGACTGGCATAACATCTCCAACTGAACGCACGCCTCTCCTTAATCATGATTCTGGCAACTTTTGACGTCTTTTTGGCTTTCGATGTATATTATCTCATCTCGCATTACGACTCACGCCCAAACTCTTACGATAACCAATGTAATTTTACTACCAGAACTCGCTGCCCGTCCGTCCTCCTTACTTCCTGAGACCTGTTCCAGAATCACATCCTAGAATCAGGATTGCTTGAAGTACTTTCATTCTGTAATCTTGTCCACCGATATGTATTACATAATATACATACCGACTCGGGCGTTGATGGATCCTTCACGGTAAGTAAGTACAGAGAAATTCTTCTGCTCAAGACGACTGGTCCATAAGTACTGTATATGAGTACTAGCCTGCCCTGTGGCTGAGGATCTTCATTTTGGTAGGCCAGGCTGCAGATTATCGGGCCCTTGTACTTTCCCGTTATAGCAACTTGAATCGAAAACGTGGCAAAATGACGAATTGATGCTGTAATCATGTGATATAGTTTTTCTTGTCCACGTCACTAACACGCCTTGCCTACTACGCGTGTCACTTTGAAGCTAAGCGCCGCCACCACCGAGGGATCTATGCAATGTACAAGCTTCAAAGAGTAGCGTGGTTGCTTGGAGGGAACTCTAAATACCAATCTTTCATTCGGTGGGTTTACATAAGACCTTGGCATTGAACCACAATGACAATAAGAGAGGACGATACGATCAGGGACATAACCCATATGGGAACATTCTCATGTTTTCGCTGTGGAGAAATCCAGCAATTCTCTGACAATAAGCAGCAGCTTCGCGATGTGGCAGGATGTGGGGACCAAATCTATAAGTGGGAAAGATGCCGTCACAAGATAAACCCGCGTTAAGAAACTATACTGACTTCTTATTGTCTCTTGCTGTCGTTCCGGCCCCTTCGTCATGCCTCATCGAAATGAAAATGAATGATTTGGGGGGCCAGGCTGATATCGCCGGACAAAGACCCCGACCTCGTGGCTGGAAACTTTGTTTTTTGTACGACGTTCAAGGTTGTTCATACATTTGTCGACGCTGTGTTCCTCGCGTTTGTTTCGGATTTTGGTGAATCCATTGTCTGCTAAACCGGGCCAGACGCCGCAAAGTAGCCAGTGCCGATAAAAATTCACTGTGGTCGTCCAGAACTCTATTTGGAAGACTAAAGATCTGCATTCCTTAAGTACAGGTAGTATTTATTGTCTAGTACTTGTCCCCCTGTCTCCTCTCCTTTTCCTCCCACGTCTTCCCTTGATTCACGTTTTTTGTTCTTGCCATCTCCCCCTCCATCCCTATGCAACCGTTGCGCAGAAAGTCAAGGCCTCCCGCAAAAAAACGTCACAGTACGCGCTTGCTGTATACTTGATCTTCAGGCTAGTTACTTACCGATGCACATTTAATCAGCTAAACCCTGTAGGTTTTTCCAATACAACAGTTGTCCCTTGTCAGCGGAGGAGTGTGATTTTGCACATGTGTTAACAACGAAAGTCCCATTCCATGGTACAAGCCCGTGCCGGTACTTCGCTGCGGGTAGTTGTGGCAACGCCTCTCGTTGTCGGTTTAACCATGGTGTGCAATCCTCAGAAGGTTAGGTCTCATTTCTACCATTAAATGGCTTTATATGTAATGATCTGGAATTCTCGTAAACAGATTTCGATGACATTCAGAATGATGCTAGTTTGCCCCTGGACATATACCAAGGGGATTCGCGTTGGTACATTTAGTTTATTGTTAGACTCTTCTGCTCATCATTACCCAGCAGTAAATAGCCCCACAGTGCCACCTAAGATGCCATTTTCACCGTCGCCGCAAGGTTGGAGAGGACTCGTATATAGGCCCATGGTGTCACCAGTTTTCCCTCCAGGCCTTCCATCACCCTCGCACGTTTACCATTCCGATGTCTACCGCGACAGTAGTAGGACGCTCTCTAACTCAAATTTGGCATCCACCTCTTTCTCCGACGATGTTGCCTTCGTCACCGAAGATCCGAGCTACAGCGAGCACTACCACCAGTATCAGTCGCGTATCCGTATCATGGACTCGCCACCCCTTGTGCATGTGCCCCCAGTTTATTGCTCCCTACCGGGTCCGCACAGCCTATCGATCGACACGACATACATGACATCGCCAACCATGTACAGCGCGCCCGGGTACATGCATTCCGTCAGTAACGCGAGATCCAAAGCGCGTTCGCGGCCAGACATTCGTCATAAGATTATTAACTACAAGAGTACGCATCATGATCTTGTCTTGGGTTGTGGGTGATTGTTGCTGACGACGATCGTTGCAATTAGCGAAGCCATGCAGGTTCTACAAAACTGATGGAATCTGCCCGAATGGATCGAGCTGCACTTTGTTAGTGAAGCGTCATTGTTATAGTGACTGATATCTCACTCTATCTGGCCAGCATACACACCGGGACGTCTCCGCGCGAATCACCTACTGCAAGCCCGCGACTCCTTCCTGTGCCACCTCTTACCACTTTGCCGCCAAAGCCGCTGACGACTGCAGAGGAGAACAAGAAGAGGAACTTTTTCCCGATTTCGTGGAGAGTGATAGGGGGCGGCGTTTTGATGGGCTCAGAATTGAGTGAACTCAGGTGACACATCACATTGGAACAAAGAACTGATGGTTGGTTTTGCAGAAGCCTCTATTACAGAGCCCGGTAGCCCTCAGATCGAGTATAGAGAGGTGGGTGAGACACCACCGGAAGATCCAGAGCCGAGTGGGTAATGTATATAATTTTGGACAATTGAAATATTTAGTTATTTTTCAGGAAAGAAAATCAGTTCATCCCCGCCGAAGCCGAGCAAGCGGACTCGCTCGTCGTCGATCCCGCCAACCCCGACGACACAACATATCGACACAGGCATGGTATGTTATCATATATTTGGGTCATGTGTGTACACTGAGATCTTTACAGTTGTTTTCTGCCGAATCTCCGGGTAACCTTTAAGTCAAGGTTCGAGACTGGATATCTTTTTCCCAAACCCCCTCTTCAACTTCGGATTCACACTATACTAGGAATTATCTTGTAGAAGTAGTTGTTCACGCGTTCTCTGCGGCTTGATTGTACAGCATATGCTATTATTTATTATCTGATAAGATTGCTCAATCATGTTTTTTTTTTATATCTTTCCCCATTTTTACATGTCAGATGCACCTTAAGTTTGCAACATGGAGTCGAAAAGGAGTCAGGACACTAATTTGGGCTTCCTGTGCTTATAGCCTCTATCGGAACCTGTACCTATTGCCGGTTCGGTAACGCAGAGTCAAGAGGAATGAGATTAAATTTGATGATAACACCCCATTATCTCCGAACGGGCGGCCTTTGTTAAAATATACCCCCAAGACAGATCCATCTTACCTCTCTACCATCATGTTGACACCCGACCTTTCCCTCCCTCTTGCTACTCTTTTGCGAGAAGGCACACGCAAGGCCCATGAGACTGTGGAGACCAGTCCAGGCGCTGTCGCCCTCCTCAGTGGGCGACTACCGAAGGAGGAGTACATCAGGTACCTCATGATGCTCTGGCATGTCTACAGGTAAGCATTTGTGAGTTCCATGTCTTTCCAGGTTTCATGTCCTGTTTACCCATCCCACCACAGCGCCTTTGAGCAGGCTCTCGAGCAGCGCGCCACACATCCTACACTTGAGCCTACATATAACCCAACACTTCTTGCTCGTGGGTCATCATTATCCGCCGACATTGCTTATTTGCTTGACGTACCTGAGCCATCATGGAAGAGTCACCCAATACACCTCGCACTGCTTGAGGAGACACCTCGTGCACTCAAGGCTTACGTCGATCGCGTGCGTGAGCTTTCTGGAGCGTCAGATCCATCACCACTGTTAGCACACGCGTACGTGCGCTATCTGGGTGACCTCAGTGGCGGCCAGTCAATTCGCCGTACAATCGGGAAAGCGTACAATCTTGACGAGGCATCGGGAGAGGGGTTGTCGTTCTACGCCTTCAAAGAGCTCAAATCAATGAAGCCAGCAAGCCAAGGCGAGATGAAACGTATAAAAGAGTGGTTCAGAGAAGGCATGAACAAAGCTGGGGAACAGAGCGAGGATGTGAAAGGTAAAAAGAAGCTTTTTGATGCCTTTAGGGGCGGTGATTGACGTGCATGCCAGCGTCCGTTGTACGTGAAGCCAATACTGCATTCGATCTTAACACCGGACTCTTCAGTGCTATTAATGCCGAACTTGCTGAAGAGCCCAAAGAGATACCCATTGCTGTAGAGCAGCCTTCAAGAAAAGACAAGACATATCCTGTTCATCAGGTCATTTCTGTCATCGTTGCTGGTATGTCTACCCATGCCACAAAGGAGTTGTTTAACAAACATATCTGTCTGCAGTCTGCCTCGCTCATTTCATCTTGGTCACCACTGGATTCACCGGGGATAATGCATACCAGAAGTTACTTGCCATCCAGCGATGGTTCTCCCAGATAGGATCTACGGCTGAGTAATGCTTTCCAAATAGCTTTCACTCGGTTCCTTCTATGTACCGGATTCCAACTTGCGCTATACCAATCTCACAGCTGTACTAATTCGCTTCCATTATGTATCACAAACTCATCACCTTTCTGCTTGCATCAGGATTCCTTCTCGTATTTGTAATCCGTCTGAAAGGAGGGTACTTTACGAAAGATAACTCACAGCCAGCTGTGTTTACAACTTTACATGTACCAAATGAAAGAATCGTCCAGGGAGGCAGTAGTAATGTGATTTGAGCATCGCTATCGACCTGTCGAACAGTCCGTGCCCATGGAAGCAATACTGGAATGGATAATGGTCCCAGGCCTGCGTATAATAAGTTATCAATATCATGAATGGTGTTTTGATGCGCCAAGGTGGGGCTGATTACTCAGCGAAAGCTGGCTTTGAGAATACCCTTCTGAGTGTCTATACGGCAACTCAAGAGGCAGGTATGCAGTGCTCTCAGGTTGTGTTGCAAATAGTTGGCTGGTCTTCTTGTTCTTTTTCGCCTTGCGCGCCTTAGCTTTGGCGCTGCAGCAAAACCGCCAGATGCAGCAGCCGACGATGAGAAGAAGACCGACAAGACACCCGACAAGGATGTACGGCCAGCGACTGAGGATTTTCTCTTCGTACGCCTTCTTTTTCTCTTCGGAAGAGACGGGGGAATGCTGCATCTGCGAGGCAGAGAGTAAATTCCATTTAGGGTCGTTAATTGCGTTAGTATCGTTGGAGAAACGCATGGTGATGAAGTCCTGACGCGCTTGAGCGGGGTTGGTAACAGATAAGAGTTGGATGTAGGGGCTTGCGCCGTCGGCGCCATCTGCCCAGTTACCAAAGTCGAGCAAAGTATAGGTATTTCGCACTGCGTTATAAACATTAGTGAGGTGGTCAGGACGGTCAAGTTCGTCCTTACGAAAACTCATCCCAAGAATCATATCGTAGTGCCCAAGCAGACTGAAGGCGGAGGTGATGGGTTGGAACTGGAGGATAATGAATGCGAATACAAAGCAGAGAAAATATACACTCACAGATCCGATACAGACTCGATTACCAGAGGCATTGATGATGTGAAAATTATCGTCAACGGTGTCCAGTGGGTGTACAGGGTACCGTACCCCATCGAACGAGATGGAAACGTTCAGATACTGGCCACAAGGGATAGTCCAATACTCGTTCTTCGTATCGTACACAGCACCTTGCACACGACCATAGATCGCATCAGATACGGCTCTCGGAACCTGGTTGAACGTGAAACCCGAATCGAACACCGCAACGTATGTGCCATCCGGTGCACTGGGTACAATAGAATCGATTTGAATTGGATTACCATCCGGGCCAATGATTCCAACATCCGGGTCGGTAATAGCTTGCCAATGCTGGTCCTGGCTCAGAAGTTTGTTGACTCTGTCCACGTCGAGCTGAGGCATCTTCGTGATGTTCTCGAAGCCTTCTACCATCTCGGAAATGGTGAGTTGTCCTGTGAATGGTTCGGAGCCTCCATTTTTGCGGTCAAGGAGGAAAGTGATGTAGGCATTGGCGGAGGTGTTTTGTTCGAATATGTGTGTGAGTAGAGTGTCGCCAGTGTGCCCGTCGAGTTTCTTGTAGATTACACTACCCTTGTTGGGCCCAAGACCCAGAAGGCCGTCGTACCCCTGTGCATGGATGTCGGTGGAAAAACTACTGGTGTTTCCAACAAGGACTGTTCCAGTTTCAGTAGTTAAAACAAAATTAGTGTACACTAGAATCTCACGGAATGCTTGGTTGTCCACTGAATAATCGCCAATTTGTACTGTAGCTGCGTGGACACTTCCTAAAGATGTAATTGAATCAGAAATTTGTAAACATTGAAAAGCTGTTGCTCACCTGTCGCTGCACCCACAGCATATGCCAATTTTATTGACTCTCCCAAATCGGTCGAGGTTGGTTGTGTAGTTGGAAAGTTTGCCCACAAGTCAGAACTTGGGAAAGTAACCATTGGAAAGCGGAAAACGGACTTGTGATGCAGAAACCCCATACCTTCCCGTATCCAACAGCACTCGAGCCTGTGCACCTCCAATAGTCACGTTGCCAATATACTGTGCATTCCCAATATTTTTTACCCCGATAGTGGTAGACCGACGCGAGATATGAGATGTATGCGCGTTAGTGCGAACTTCAAAGGGTATTCGTATGCCATAGGTTGCGTCAAAGATCGTAAGGAGCAGAGCAAAAGGAATGACCGAGTGCATTGAGAACCAGCAAAGGAAGGAGGAAAAGAGTGTCGGAGATACTGATGGGCTGGCTGCTGTCTGGCTAGCCTACGATGTAATTTGAGTGTCAAGATTTCACCACAAGACCAGATGGTTCCTTGTACACAATTGCCAGAGTGACCATCAAAAAATATTGATCGGCTTCAAGCCGGTTCACTTCCGAGTGTCACTCCCGAGTCCCGTATCTCCCTTGTGAATGTAAAGACTTCCGCGATCTATGTACATATGCATTATACTGTACTTACATATATATGAACCTGGAAGAACCCATGGCAAGCAAGGGAAGACGTGAATATCTGGTGGCTGTACGCTTATAGAACTACACGGTACACGATCGCGCGCACGACCCATCCTCGACTCAAGAATGGACACTCAACGCCGCCCATCGTCCTTTAGAACACCACAGCAGGAGCAGCTCCTCAAGTCAGCGGAAGCTCTCAAACTCACTTTAGAAAACTCAAATCTCCAGCTCTTGCGCAACGTCACCAATTTCAATTCCTGGAAACTTGATCCGACTCGGACGACACCCAGGAGCAGGAGGGTGCCAGAGACCCCGCCATAGTCACTGCTGACGTGACTGCTCAAATTGTATGCTCTTCTTCAATGTGAATTATCCTTCTGATTTGTGGGTTTCATTCAGTCTTTCCTTAGGAAATTGAAATTCCAATTCTTGGAACAGAATGCGAAGGACCGATACGTCAAGTCCATCGTGAGCGATGTTCATAATGCACCTATTGTGACAGCAGAGGACAACAAAGAGCTACTGGTGAGCAATTCTCAAAAAAAGGAGAGGCTCAAGGTTGTCAAATCAAGCTTGGAGGAGATGCAGGAGGACATTCGTACACTTGCGCCCCTTGTCGAAACTGGTACGTATTTTACCTAGATTTTCTCAACATTGCTGACAGATAATTCTGGACTACCAAAAAGTCAAAGACACCACATCAGAAGCATCTATCCTCACACAAAAAATCATCGACGCGCGTCTTTCGATTACACGATCACGAAAAACACATCCACACCCACGGCTGACGATCTCGCTTGCAGATCAAAAGCTCATGGATCAAGTGGAGGAGATGCAGACACTCAATGACGAACTAGACAATATATATGCGCAGGTACAAGCTGTAAAGGAGCAAGTAAAGCGCGGTGCGCTGGAATTGGAGGCTCTTCATGCTGAGCGCGCGGAAGTGGCATAAAGATGGCGAGGGTAGATGAGGACGATGCGAGACTTGCGCCATTATACTCATGTCATTTGTCCCAAAACTCAATCCTGGCTTGGTCCTGAAAATGGAATGGGATATGAAGGTACACAGCATCGACAAAGCTGCATCGGTCGATGATGGACCTCCAAGAGCCATGTGCAGAATCTGAAAATGAGTCGAGGTACACACATAGTAAGTAATCCTTTCAACGTCACTCCTTTCAGCGCTGAGCTTTGAATGCTCTTCAGTATTTATATACCGATAGTCCAACTCCGTACCCCGTTTGAACGTACCTTGACATGGCTCTCAACAACTTGCATGCATTTTTTCCTGATCCCCATAGATTCAGTCTTTATACGGTTCATATTAGGGCCACTATCTCCTCGCAGTTTCTCTGACATGTCTTCATCACGAAACTCGACCAAGCGGCTATCAAACATTTGAAACCATTTAACAAATTGCTTTCAGAAATTCTCACAGTAGCAGGTTATAGCTTCCGAGTCTTGTCACGTTAAAGCTCAGATGCCACGGTCTTTTATCCACACCTTGTATTGTCAGAATTCCTAGCCCTCAAGTTGGATCATCACCCACCTCACCGGTACCTAGGGGTTGTTAACTTGGACGACCTACTCCACTTCAAGTTTTTGTGCACCTGGCGGCGCTCAAGTTGCAGCTCACAAGTTTCATACCTGATTGAACATGACGATACCGGCGTGTCATCAGAGGTAGTCAGTCTCCTTACCATGTTATCAGACACCATCTGTAGTCTTATGTCCTTACTAGATTCACTAACGAATGTTACCGCTTGACATCCATTCTGGGATTCATATCCAAAGCCGGGCACGATTTCTCTCTATTCGTGAAGCTCG
Organism: Termitomyces sp. K1Aa; assembly: GCA_018221735.1. NCBI lineage: Eukaryota > Fungi > Basidiomycota > Agaricomycetes > Agaricales > Lyophyllaceae > Termitomyces > Termitomyces sp. K1Aa. The sequence goes on from JABAJX010009941.1 coordinate 12,785, forward strand.
ACAGGGGAGGTACATTGCGGAACAAGATAAACTTGGCCCACCAGACCGCGTGATCTAGCTTTCTACTGTTCCATTTCAAGTCTATCTCAAATGGAGCACTGTTTAAGCTCACCTTTAACTTCCCTCTCCACGAGCAGAGTCTCTCAGCGTTCCAAACGCTACCTCGTCTAATGTGTCTTCTCCGTCTTAATGTCTTTATCCTCAATTCTATCTCCCTCGTCGCTGGCCTTCAGCTGGAACTTCATGGGAAGATGAGATCTCGGGTGGCCAAACATCGACGACGAGCGCCTGGGTTATCTGAGCTCAGCAACCATGCAGATATCAGTTACTACGCTGGGATAGAGATCGGAAGGAATAACTATACTTTGTTGATTGACACAGGCAGGTAGGTTATTTACGATTGCTCTCTCTTCAACATCATAAGAACGTCCATGACCATCATGATGAGTTCGGACATTTGGATAGTGGGTAACATTCCAAATAGCAACGATACCCAGATTAGCACTGGTGTCAGCTATGCTGACAGTTCAGTGACCGGTATGCATTCTGTCCATTTGGTGTCGATTCTCCCCCTATCTGTCTAATAATTCTTCTAAATCGAGGGAGAATCAAGACGGCAACAGTGGAATTCGCTGGGTATACAGTCCCGGATCAAGCGTTCCGTGAGCATAGCCTCTAAAGTCTGTCAAAGACCTCACCTCTACCTATAGTTGAAGTCCGGCCGGACGACGCAAATAAGGCTGGCAATGGTATTCTAGGTGAATACTACGGTTGACTTCCTCTCCGTGACCTCAACGCGCGAGAATCATAGGACTTGGTCCAAATGATGGATCTAACGTCTACAAAGCAATCCCCTCCGTTGCAGGCGCTGCTCTATTGGATCGTATCTTTGTACAAAACCTCACAACACCCAATTATCTGACCGTACTCCTTGGTCGTTCTGGAGGTCTGACAACCCTCATCTTTGAAAAAGCTGTCCTCATGTGTTTGTCATACGTAAATGATAGATCCCACTGAATTCTATGGGGGTAGCCTCACAATAGGCCAGGTGATTGCTGGTTTTGAGGATATCCTGGAGCAACCAAAACTTCCGGTCATCAATTCTATGGCTGCCGACCTCCATTTTCAAGTTCTTCTCGACAGAAACGGACTCATTGGGCCAGATGGGAAGTCGATTGCAATCCGCACAGAAGTTGCTTCGACTTCAAACACGGAACAAGTCACAGCTGTACTCGATACTGGGTTCTCCTTACCTCAAGTGCCTAGGTATGATAATTTCCCAAATTTCTCTAGAAATGCCTCAACATCTCCCAACTCTGCTTCTAGTTCAGTTGCAGCCGAGATATATGGTAGATTTCTTGGGGCCCAACTGGTAGACATTGATTCTGTTGGGAAAATATGGTTGCTACCTTGCTCTCAAGAAGTCAACATAACCTTTAAATTCAACGACAAGTTCTATCCAATACATCCATTAGACGCCACACTGTGAGTGGGTCCGAGTCAGCCATTCACTTCTTTCAGAACCTGATGTTGAGGCTTTGTAGTGATCCAACCATCGTTGGTATGTCTGCCGTCGTGGATTCAAGAGGACAACCGTTGTGTATAGGCACCGTGCGTCCCAAAAAGAACTTTCTACACAAATGTTGGCCTGACTGTCAGCCAGTTTCAACCATTTACGTACGACATAGGACCCAAACCTTCCTACGACATGGTTTTGGGGATGGCTTTTTGTGCGTCAAAGGCGTGATAGAATTATCAATTAACATCCTGATGCTTTCAGTACGCAATGTTTACGTTTTGATGGATTATGGGGACTTTATTTTGGGTTCTGACCAGAAGGATACACCATACGTTCAGTTCCTCTCCACAACGAATGCTACTGAGGGCAAGTGTTATATCTATCATAACTCATCTCGCAGAGCTGATCATCATGCTTCCACAGCTCATGAAGACTTCGTCAAGATGCGTCTCAGTCGCACGGATAACACAGCCAACCATGTCCCAAGACTCCGTAGGATGCATGTAGTGGCATACTACGTCGCAATCGCAATCACGTTGGTAGTGATCATGGTTGGACTCGCTCTGTTCTTCATATTGACAAAGCGACGCAATGCAGAAAGAGACAAGGGCCTGCGTCACAAATCCCGAGCTGTTAGTAGTCGTAGTGGGTAGTTCTGATGTAGTGGGATACATTATAACCTGGACATTGTGTTTTGCTTCCGTCATACTCGCCTACTTACCTGAAGGGCCAACAGTTTGGTCTGATGTTGCTGCAGAAAGCGTATAGTATATAAGTCGTAATGTTCAGGTTCTACGTATATAATTTAAAGCCTCAGGCTATAGCTTATGAAAGATGAGGGAAAGAGTCTGAAAGCACGGACGAAAACTAAAAAGAAAAGTCATATATCTCAACTGACCTAATTTTACTGGTCTCGTAGTGTGACATATTGAAAGCGAACACGTCTTTCTGGAAAGGAATCGCACCGGGTAAAGCAAGCTTCGGCAGCACCCTCAAAGGAAATGACATCCCAATGATGAGGCAAGGTAGACGCCCAAATTTTCTTGACAAATTGACAACTTTTATAACAGAGGGGGTTCGTAATCAAATATCTCCTCGAAGGAATCGGTAACGAGTCGTATTGGCACTGTTATTTGGAGTGGTAGGAAAGACGAAGCCTTGTTGTTGACAGGTGGTGCCTCCATGGTGAGTACCACGAAGTCCTAGAGGGATAAAAATGAACTCGAGTGAATCTGAAAGCTGGAGACGACGTACCCTGACAGAAACATTCCCACTTATGAATCCACCAACTGTGATATCCGGTTTGAGTTTGACCACCCCTTCCCAGTTTAGATGGATGACGTCAGAGGACTTGCAAATCCCAGGAGGGAGCTCCCAGATTTCGCCTTCGCCAATTGATGCGTTGCTGAACGACCTTTTGCCCATGGTTTCAATCCTGCTCTGTCGGAGAAGGGATACCTTGATTTCCAGGATATTTTTTTGTTGGGACATGAATATTTGGAGAGCATTGAGACTGCCGTTTAATTGCACATGTAATGGAATTTTATCAGCTAGGCCATATACCCGTCCTCCAGGGATGAAGAGCTATGAGGAGCGTGGGTTGGTTATATACTGTAATATATAGAGGACACTTACATCACAATGAACGGTACCCAAGCCAGCTATATCTCTGGGCATTTTCATTGCAGATGATGTTTGATACCACTCTTCAGGATATGTTTTCACGGCGGTAAAAAAACTCTGGTCCATAAGGATGGGGCGATGCGGACGAACGCGAGGATGATATTTAAAGGGAATCTTTATTCTGTAGATCATAAACGAGTCAAAAAATGTTTTTTGCAGCTTTGGAAAGACAAACATCAAACCTCGTTGAAATATCCATCCCGTAGCGAGCACGGCTCACATTTATAGTAACCGAATAAATCGCTCGAAGGTCGAACGCTACCTGACGAACCGAATACGTAGGCGGGAGATCGTATTCCAAGCCTTCGTAGGTGAATGTTGAAGGTAGCAGATGAGAGAACGGAAGATAATTAGACAGTTTGTCCGCATCTCCCTTGCACCAGAGGGTGCAAGACCAACTTAATAATGGAATCGACAAAGAGCCACCCACAGGGATTCGTGTAGCAAGTTTTCCTTTAATCTATGTAGAACAGATGGAAGATGAGAGAGATCCATGTAACATGCTTGCTCACTTTTAAAGTGACTCGGGAGACTTTGTGTGGTTCTTCTAGGAGAATCGAACCCAAAATTTGGCCGTTTCGGCCATATACAGGCATGTACATGTCGTTCTCCTGCTCATAGAGCACGACGGTGGTTTTCCCAGACCTCTGAATGTATGATCCCGTGCGCGCTGTGCGTATAGAACGAGGGGTTTCCTGCAAAGTACTTTCATTGCTGGAGGGTTTGCAAGAATACACCGGCAATGGCTCTGAAGGTGTGTATCTCGGGAGTAGGCCTAGGGATAACTCAAATTCGACCATAACTGAGCTTCGAAGGAAGAGATTAAAAGATGACAGATCTCTCTATTCGAGCCATAAATCCTTGTAGCTGAAGCACCAGCAGATGACTCATCTGGGCTCAGGGGAGTCCGACTTGCTCGAAAGGTTCAGTCTGACTCAATCTGACGATGATTACGGCGCCGAGCGAAGGAGCCAAGACAAAGTTGTTGGGACCTGTTCGGACTTCAAGCCAACCTCGAGCACTCAGCGAATCAGCAGGGTAGATAGTTATCATAATCGTAACATCGTAACAGATGAGTCAATTTTGCAACTCAGCTCGCACGAGAGGAAAGATAAGATTCCGAATCGATCGGATCAAGCGAGGCAGTCCATCCACTTTATAAGTAGGGGTGATTCTTCGTTCACGTCGTTCAGTTCACGTTTTTTGAGTTTAATTCGGAATTTTCCGTGAACTGTGAACTGAGAATTGAAGATACCAGTTCATGAGGAGTTCACGAGGTCCGTTCGATGTTGAAAGGAAAGTGTGAACGAGAGTTCGCCGGCTTCTCGGCAGTTTCATCAGACGGTGCTCTCAAGAAACGTGAACTGAACGACGTGAACGAAGAATTGAGCACCCCTAGTACCCAAAAAGCAACGAAGACAAGCAGAGTCCAGATGGGTATTGAATGTTACCTAATCCATACATGCGGTATATGACCACTGTAGTTTATGACTCGGCCATGGACTTGATGTGTATCCCAACGGTTGTACAGTTTGGTACATTCAAATTGTGGCAGCAGATTTGAAGAGCTTGAAGCTTGAAGCGTCACTACTGTTTTGAAGCGAGGTATTCATGATCAAAAGGCATGATTTTAAGTTAAGCTCTTGCCCATCATGCATCAGTACTGAACACTACTCAGGCTTGCATTGGGCTTGCATAGTGTTTCATAGCCTGTGCGTTGCAACATAGTATTACTCACAAATGGATGAGTATGGATATATGCATTGCATGCATTTCACAAAAAACAATCGGGAACAAATTTCGCCCAATTTTTTGGTGAAGGAAAATCCCTTGGTAGGCACACATGTACCTGAATCTTAGGGACCAGGTACATCTCGTACAACGCTTGATAATGTAAGTACTTACATACTTATGTACTTACTTATCTATCGTTATGTACTTACTTCAATGTTTATGGTACATAACGCAACTGCGACCGCCCTTTTGTAGAGCAGTCTTAGGTCAGGTCTATATGTCTATCAAGATTAAGATATACACGTATGCATAAGTAAAGAAAGGACGTGTATCGTATAGGTATACTTACTTAGATAGGAGGTATCTGCCGATACCAGTGGCTTCGGGGGAACTGTGGAGAAAACACGTTAATGGCTTCAGGCACAACCCTCTACAACGTTATGTACCTCCAAAAAGTGAGTCCGTGATGAGTCCGTGACGAAAGGAATAATTAGAATCGTCATGTACCTTAGTACTTATCATACATAATAACGAATATGTACCTCTCGACATAGCATATACTTATGTACTTATTATGTATGAATAAAATTTTTGAAGTCATCCGGATTTTGAATTCCACTTCTTCTGCCTACATACGAAGTTCGGATAAGAGACGATATACCCATAGGAAAGAACCCAACGCCAAATATTGTAGACGTCCACTTTTGGCTTGTATGTGACCGAAACGGTTCGGAATGGTCTATATCCATTCATCACTGATCAGAGGTGAACGCATTCGTTTAATAAGAGGACGTGTGACGAAGACCCAGCAACACATCAAGACAGCGTGGTTCCTCAGTAGCAGCGTGTGAGCTGACAAGTGCAAGGTGCAGGCCAAAGGCTTTTTAGGTAGCTGTTACACAGGAGGTGGCTCGTAATCGGTGACTTCCACGTATGAGTCAGTGACAAGTCGGATAGGCACTGTCATTCGAAGACAGAGGTAAGGGGAAGCCTGATTATTGACGACAGGAGGTTCAAAGACAAGTAGGATCGAGTCCTAAAAACAATACAGATGAGTTCAAGTAGAAAGTAGTGTTTGACTCAAGTCAATCGACATACCCTGACGGAGACATTACCAACTATGAACCCGCCAACCTCGACGTCCTTATTGGCCTGTACCTCGCCTGCCCAGTCTAAGTGCACTGCGTCTCGGGATTCACAGATCGAGGGAGGGAGCTCCCAGGTTTCTCCTTGACCGATTGTTGTGTTCTTCCAGGTTTTGATGTTCCTAGTTTCGATTGCGCTTTGGCGGACGAGGGATACTTTGATGTTTGGTCTGGCGGGCAGAGGGCACTTTTCATGGGATCTCTTCATGAACCAGGAAACAGGAGGTTCGTAGACCGGTTGCATGAGATTCCGGAGAGCGTCAAGAGGACCATTGAGTTGTATGTGGATAGGAATTTTATCAGCTAGGCCATATATTCGTGCGGACGGAATGAAGAGCTACATTCGTGTCAATAGGCACAGCGCCACAAATGTCGAAATACATACATGACAATAGATCGGCCCTAGTCCAGGTACAGCTTTGCGTCTTTTCATTTCAGAGCATGTCTGAAACCATTCATCCGGAGAAGTTTTAACAGTAGAGAAGAAATGAGGGCGAGGGAGGATTGGGCGGTGTGCACGAACACGAGGATGATATTTGAAGGGAATTTTGACACTAAGGACGGAACACAATAAGATTCTTGTCAAGTAAACTATGGTGACGATGTGCTTACTTGTCGAATTTTGTCAAGAACTCCATGTTCTGACGTCCACGGGAAACACACACATTGATCGAATATATAACTCGAAGATGGAACGCTGAAGTAGACGTCTGATCGATCTGAAATGTTGGTGGTAGTGGGTATTCTGATCCTTCATAGGTGAAAGTGCCCGGTAATAGGTGAGAGAATGGGAGGTAACCGGATAAATCTTCTGACTCTCCCTTTCGCCAAAGTGTATGGGAAATATTCATCAACTGGATCGACTTGGAGCCGCTCTCAGAGATCATCGTATCGAGTTTTCCTACAATCTGCAAACAGTGAGATGTCAGACGCTTCAATGAGCCTTTCTATAATAAAAACGAACCTTCATAGTGACTTGAGTGACTTTGTGTGGGTCCTCGATAAGAAGCGAGCCAACGATCTCACTGCGTCGGTAATATACAGGCATATCTATACCGTTCTCCTGCTCATAGAGTGTGACAGTAATTTTGCCAGACCTCTGTGTATAAGTCCCTGTTGGTGTTGCCCGCACATGTAGAGGGGTATGTTGAAGAGTACTCTCATCGCATGAAGGTCGGCAAGAATATTCTGGTGAAGGTCCCGAAGGCGTATATCGTGGCAGTGCAGCGTAGACAAGTTCCACCATGAGGCAAAATTTAGCTATAAGAGTGTAGCGAAGGAAAAGATGGTGGATTTCTGACAGGCCATCGCAAAAAAACAAAATCTTTTTAAAAATCTGAAACGAGGCTCAATGTGACTCATTCTGGGAAATAGGCCAGGAGAAAAAGGGATTCCGTTCGTCGGATTACAAACGTGTTGGTGGTTGTGAAGCAAGGAGAGTTGATGCCGTTATTATTCGATGACAAAGGCCTTGAATTGTCAGCATCAAGATAAATGACTCAAGCGTGATTGATGGCCAGGGGCACACCGTCGGATTCTGTTGACCTCGGAAGGCCTGATTGTAGTCGTACTCACAATTAAGTGCCTCACTACAAAAAGTGAGTCGTGGCCCAGATGGATTAATCCATCCATAAACTATGGACGACGTTGAGTAAATCTCGTCTCAACGATCTACAAATATATGTACAACAGTCATCGATATATGTATGTATATCATGATATATGTACTGTATCTCGATCATAGATTTCAGGCCCCAATCATAGAGTTTCTTGGCGAAGTAGCCCTTAAAATTCAGGGCGATGCTGACGCGGGCCTTTCCAAATGAGCCAAGGTTTCTTCGAGTCGCCTTGCCCTTGCGGCGTCTTGGATCTCCTCCCACTCCTCGTCCCTGCTATGATAGCTCTTGGGGCGATCACTCCACTGGCTCATCTGACTCTGCCCAGAAATGGGCCGCTGAGCCAACAGGCTATTTCTCAAGAATCCTGATAGCAACAGGGTACTTCCCCTGGTGATTCCATACGCGGGAGGAGGAGGCACAGCTATCAGGTGATCCTCCACATCCCCAGTACCAACACCACTCTGAGCGAGCGCAGCAGCATAAGTGGGCAGTGGCGGCCGATTCCAGGGTGAAAACGCGATGCTTGGGTTGCCGGAAAGCCGGTTTCTCGAACTGGGAAGGATTTCGCCTGGATGGAGGTATGTGTATCTTTCTGCCCGAAGACGGAATATTCGTCTTTCGAGGAAAAGGAACTCAGAGAGTACGCAGACACCGAAAAGGACATGAATGAAGATCGTTGTCGTGTTGAATGTATTGGACTTGTTACGGGCGACGACTTTGGCTAGCATGACCCATCCTGTAAGAGTACCGCCCAAGGCGATGAGTTGCAAGAAAAGTATGAGCAGTGTTGTAAGACGTAATCCATAAAATGAGGGATTCCTCTTCGGTTTGAAGAAACATAGAACCTTGTTCTTCATAGAATTGTTGCTTCCAGAGGAAATGAGGGTAGAGGTGGAAGAGGAAGTAAGGGTATCGTTTGACGTGGAGGAGGCAGAGATATCTGACGACGTCCCAGCGATTGTAGGTGCTGGGCGGTCTCGTTCGGCTGGATGGTGTGCAGGAAGGTCTACTTCCGGGCTAGGACTCCTTGCTTCATCCGATGTGCCTCCCACATAACCAATCTCTCCACGTTTTGTAGGCAAAGGACCTGGCTGTGGCCGTGGGCTCGAAGGCCTCACCTGAGCCTCTCGGATATCAATATTAGATGAAGAATTTGTGATCGACACCATGATTGTTTGCCCGCTGACACCAGGTCAGGGAGTGATAAAAGCTTGCCCTGGCAAGATGAGACTAGTGAAAGTGTAAGAAAATAATGAAGGAAGAAGGGTAAAAGAGTATCCGCTTGTTTCTCGCTGCGTGCGGTGAGGCTGTCATCAAGATGGAAGCGTGGGTATGACCTGCCAAATTCGATCGCGACAATCTGTCAGAAGTTTGACATATGTAAGTAGAACTTCAAAGAAGTACTTTCCAGCACATGTGCATGAGGCAGTAAACACGTCACATATACAAGATTCGGAGGGACCTAGAATACTAGGATGTATTCAAAGTTGAGCGGGAAAGATTCCCTACATAGTAATAGGAATCCTTCATTGGGCATAATGTAAAGCCAATGATCTGGATAGTACAATTCAAGTTTCGAGTCGCGCAATTGCAATTCAATATGGTAGCTTAAGCAGTCTGAAAACCCTCACCGCTGCTACGTCATACTTCGACATCCCGTCTCTGTTCCTCCCGGGGATTAATGGATCCAAGATCTACGACAGTGTAAAACGCAAAGGTCTTGATTTCGGGGGCTTTTGAGGTCTTTGAAGGGCTACCGTCAATGCTTTCTGAGGGAGCCGCGTCGTCAGATCTATAAGTATATGAGACCAGCATATTGAACTGTTGACAAGAATCAGTGAAATGACAAGTGGAGGACAAAACAGACCCTGAAAACATACCCTGACGGACCCTCGGGCTTCCTTTCCAATAACAACTTCACCACCCACGACTGTGATATTCGCGCGTTTTTCAAGAACTCCAACGGCTTTGACTTTGCCACGCTCTTTTTCTCGACCACCCCTCCCGATTCCAAGATCATCATCGTCCTCCACACCAAACATGTCCTCATCGTCCTCATATTCCCATGCCTCTGCAAATGCCGCAATTGGGAACGATGAAGTCGGCAATGACACCGCGAATGGGGGCCGCCGCGCTTTTTCTGCCGTTCCTCCGTCCAGCGACGTCACAGTAGCGCTTGATATATGCATGCGTTGCACAGATAATCGAACCTGTATGGGGTCATATAACGGGTTTGTTAATGCAAGGTGGAATGGGTAGGTTTTTCCTGCGTGTATGCCGCCCGCTGAACCGCTCCTGTCATCCTCTTGTGCGACGAATGCCTTTCCAAGGGTTCGGCGAGCAGCATCAGCCTGCACTTGTTGAACGTGGGGAAGAGCAACAGTTATTGAGGGCAGATAGTTGGCTGCGACTAATTTGATCTTGTATCGTACAGACTGGGCTTTCTGCTCTGGCTTTATGAGAATATGAGTGCATGCAGGACAACGTTTTGATCGCTTCGAGTGAAGAGGAATACGAAGAGGTTTGAGTTCACTGTGCAGTCTATGTGAGTCATGTATAGAATTTGAACAAATGACACAACACACCGTGCCTGCAGAGGAACCGCCCAGCTACTCGTCCACCGTTGTTCAAGATTGGCCACCTCTCCTACCGATTCCAGGTGCTTCATAAACTCCACGTCTACATCACCTCCCCCAGAACCCAACTTGCTCGCAGTCGTTATATCCACGCGACTCTTATACTCGACCATCTCGTCTTTGTTCCTGCTTCTATCCTTGCCGCTGCCTCCTCTTGTCACCGTATTCCTTCCGAGGGGGTTGTATTTGCTAACGCCAGGAATATCGCGAGCTAACGCAGCAGAAGCGGCGGCTGTTATAGAGGTGGAATAAAGGTGATGTGAGTGAGCCGCGCTGCTTGGTGCAATCACCGAGGCTGAGGCTGTAGAAGAAGAAAGCGAGGCTGCACGTATGAAAGGTTCAAAATGCTCCTTCAGTCGATCGAACTCCAGTGACTCGGGCACAGAATCTTCGAATTTCTGTAACTGAGCTATACATTCCTTGTTAAACATAGCATCAGCAAATAGAAGATGAAATCACCTGCAAGGCCAGTCGGTTTCTCGAACGTGATACCCACTTCCGCAGAGTCCCATCTGCAATGATTACAATACAGAAAGAAAGGCCCTTCACTAACCGCGCTGACAGGAACAGCAAGACGCCCATCTCCATTCCCCGGTGGATCTGACGGCACTACTGAAAGTGTATTTCTGCAATTCGGGCACATGAAACAATTGCGAGCACATCTGGTGACCATGTCGTCCCATCAAGAGATCTGCCATCCAAGTCGATTCACCAACCTATTTTTCTCTGCACGAACACTCGCACTAGGGACTTCGAAGAGACAATTAGGGCAGTAGTATGTGCTGACTTCGACGGAGACACAGCGGTTGCATCGCACGGCATCACATTCTTCGCAGAAAAATAGGGTATGAAGAGGATGAAAGCTGGCAGATGATGAAGGTAGATGTGGAGGTGGAGGAACGGGAGAGCTCGAGAGGCACGGACAATGATACATGACGCTCGCCGCCATTTTTAGCGTTAAGGATGGGACTGTACACGAGTCTGAACGTCTGGTGCGTGCAGTATAACATATGCGCGCCTGATGGCACGTGATGACGAACTTGATGGAATGTTGACCACACTCTTATGGCGTCGCTGGTTTCTGTACAGGAATTGCTCGGTGCTCCCAAGCTCAACCCCATACTTTGATGTTTCGAAAAAGTGAATTCACTTCTTGATAACGTTGAAACCTTGAAGCGAATTTGAACTTGTACTCTGGGTTGCTTCCGACTTTCCATCTTCGACACACTACCGTCCCATTCTTTCGATTTAGAACCTACTTTGACCATATACAGGCGACAGAAACAGGCCAAGCTGTTGAACCCTGATACAAGGACTGAGCCAGAAGACGGTTCACCTGTTCACTCGGATCAATCCCACAGTTTCCCACTTAAGTAGCTGATAAAAGAAACCCTGTGTCAAGTGATTTCGCCGATTTTGACGATTTTGACGACTTCCCCGTGGATCCCGGCTATACCTTGCTAGCTGAAGGAACGAAGGGTGTGAACATATCGTTTCAGCGTGTTCATGTTCTCATTGTTTTCAGGAACAATGTCCTTTGGGTGCTTGTCTAACACTCTGAGTACATCCTCTATCGACAGATATTTCCATCATTCTCTGATCATTCTTAAATTTTAATATCTGGGCCTACTAATGCATTTCGATGCTTACAGAGAATCTTCGTTTGTTTAGATGGCCGCTTGGAACGTACCGAAAGTCTCTATATATTGACTTCTGGGCGACATCACGCAAATGACAATTGCAGTTCATGAAATCTCTCAATCTTCTTACAATCAAGTAGTCTTCTCGTCCATGTGCAGGACACCCAAGGATTTTTTGACTGTTTTTTTTCATTTACAACAGTCTCAATAGGTGACATTCGATTTGCATATCTGAAAGTGTGTGCCTTCACGAACCTGTTTGCACAAGACTACCATGGCGATTGTCGCCCTATGTAGAACGTGGGCTGCGTGGAATTGAATCCCTGCAGGATGACGATTTTTCTGACTCTTTATCTTTCTATAAGTATGAATATGTAGCTTCGTCATCAAAATAGGATGATTGATCTTCCGACAGCCTCTATTACACTGCGGTACAGATATATAAGACGGTATTAAATATTTCACAACTTGTTCTCCCTCTTCTGTGCTCGTGCCAAGTTGACTTCCATAGGAACGATGAGAGACAATTGTGTTGCGGTGGCAATGCACACCTGCTTTTCTCTCCAACCTGGCGCTTCTTTGCTTTCTCCAATATTACACGGAGCAGTCCAAATCTCAATATTGTTATCGTGTCTGCCATCGTTGACGAACTTTGACGAGTAATAAACGCCCACCGTACGATTCGCATGATCAGCAGAGAAGCGTGGTATGGGCGCCTTGAACTCTACTGCGAACATCATGGTCGGATACCAGCTTTAATGATGCACAATAATCAAATCAGCCAAAGCCGATCAAAAAAACAGGCGGATACTTACCTTGTCCCAAGTCCAGGACGTTCACTCGGCGGCATCAGGAATGGTAACCCCGCGAAGACGTCCACGAGGAAGGCAAGGGAAGTCTTCGTGATCTCGTCACCCTTATCTGTAAAAGTGAACCAGCCACCCCATTCTAAGCCAGCGCCACCAACAGTGGAAGCGTCCGTTCGATTCGGATGATCTGGTGCATTCTTTTCGAAGATAACTGGGTCTCGTGATAGTGTAAAATATGACCTGTACTTGCAAACATCTCGGGCGGGTTGGATAATAGCAGTCGAAGGGTGGCTATACAGAGGTACCCGCCTAGCATAGGGGGAAGGGGGTGCCAGAGTAAGCCCACGAGACTGGGGAGAGCCGTCCGGCAAGGAGTTAACGCCGAATATTTGCTGGGTAGTGACAGTCACCGTTCCCTGAAATTCAACATTCATGATCAGAAACTCGCTCGTAAATGTGAACATAAAAGATCGGACTTGTTGATAGAGCTCAGCGGTAAGGTTTGTAAAACCACGTCCTGTTTTCAGAGTCTTCACACGAATCTCGAAGTCAGAAGGCTGAGAGCTCCTCAAATAATGGGCAGTGACGTGAATTGGATCAGGGTGACTCGTCTTGGACTGGTGCTGTGTGCAAGCTTCTACAAGCAACGCCAAAATGTATCCTGGTCGGAATAAGAACAGTAAACATCCACGATGACCATAAACGGGGAGGTACTTAATACTAACCGCCATTCGGTACACTGATGAAAGCATCTTAGTATAATTAGGTGCAATCCAAGTCGATAAAAGGAAGCTATGACCCACGCTCCAACCACCCACTCGGGGTCCACCGTGCCTACGTAAGTCCCATATCCTCCTTCGTCCCCCTTTGACGCGCTCTTGACCTTGACAGCTTGATTAAACGGTGCCATTTATGACTTGTATGGAGTATGTATGTACTTACTCGAGAGGAGCTTTTGAATATACATATCCGGAAACCGGTTACGACATAACCGGTTTTTGAAATTCCTGCTGATTACTATCAGTGCTACATCCTCGTTTCATGTACTAAGTATATTGATTACTCAATGGTCCGAAGTGACCCACTCTGACCCTTTCTCGCTGAAACTACAGCTTGACCTGGCTCTTGCCGCGTTTCATGTTGACCTCCATAGGAATTATAGACGCCATCTGAGTCGCAACAGCGATGCAAACTTGTTTCTCCCTCCATCCCAGTACCTCTTCCCCCTCCCCAATATCACACGGTGCAGTCCATACCTCCGCATACCCGTCATGCCTACCGTCATTCAAAAATCTGCCGGAAGAGTAGAGACCAACTGTGCGTTTGGCATATGCAGAAGAAGGAGGTGGGATGGGAGCTTTAAATTCAAGTGAAAGCACGATGGTTGGGAACCAACTGGAGGACGGTTAAGGCCGAACTAACCATGACAAACGCTGGTGCACACCTTAGACCGAGGCCAGGCCGTTCACTAGGTGGCATAAGGCCTGGCATGTTGGTGAATACGTCAACAAGGAATGCTAGGGACGTTGATGTGATTCTGTCCCCGCTGTCCTGGAACGTGAGCCAGGCGCCCCATTCAAGTCCCTCACCACCAACAGAGGCGGCATTCGTCCGGTTCGGGTGGTCAGGCGCATTCTTTGCAAGGATGTGCGGATCTGATGCCATCGCGATATAAGATTTGAAGTTCCAGACACCTCGAACACGTCCAATTACCGCGGTCGATGGATGGGTATAAAGAGGTATACGACGCGCATAGGAGGAAGGGGGAGCAAGGGTCAATCCGCGAGCATTATCAGGTACTTGAGGTGAAATTGAGTTATTGCCAAAGATTTGATGTGCAGTGATAATCAATGCTCCCTGTGTTGGAATATGCTTTCAGATATTGGGTTTTCGGGAGAATGGACAGTGATCATACTCGTTGATAAAGTTCTGCTGTTAAGTTTGTGAAGTTACGGCCCGTTTTCAGTATGCGTACACGTATTTCGAAGGGAGAAGGTATAGATGCTCTCAAGAAATGAGCTGTAACATGAATAGGGTCACGATGGTTTGAATTAGACTGATGTTGGATGCAGGCTTCGACTAGAAGTGCTAGTATGTATCCTATAGCAAAATTCAAATATCCACATAGCATATCGATTTTATATAACGAGCGTACCGCCGTTTGCAACACTAGTTGAAGAACGTCGAGTTATAAACTGTGAGCGAATACATAACATATAGGATGACATACGCGCCAACCAACCAATCGGGGTCTATTTCACCTATATATGACGTAAATACCGCATTGGAAGACGAAGCCTTGACATGAACGGCCTGAAGAAAAGGTGCCATGGTCCACTGGTTTGAAAGAAATTAGATTCAAGTGTTCATGAGAAGCATTTGACATGGTATGTCAATGGTTTGAACGGCAACGGCCGAACCACTTTGATCAAAGTGCACTAGTCACTCATCCAATTCTTTATTCTTTGACGTCGTCGTTTGTATGGCGGAGGGGCCCCACGACACTTGGAACTAGCATGGCTTTCCGAAATCCTCTCCTGTCCTTTAGCTCCGAACAGCTGCCCTTGCCGAATTTAGAACGATCACGGCAGTCCACTGGCAGCAACAGCAACTCTTCTGACGATCAACCACGCAAAAAACTATGGTATCACTATCTTCCCCTCTACGGTGAGCTTACATATGTTTCTCTCCCCTGGAATTGCTTCTGAACGCGATTTTTTGTCTCTTTTTTGCCCGTCTAGGCGTAGTCCTCCTTATCCTTGCACCTCATCCATCTCTGCTTTATGTTCTGGTCACATACCACATCCAAATTCTACATTCAGCCCTCTTTTTTGTAATTCACCTTCTCGTTACATATACCCTCACCTTCCTTGCGTTTTCGTCTCTCATTGTCTGTCTCATCCGTGACCCAGGCCCTATCACAGATACTAAACGATCCGAAGACGAAGAGACGAGCCTTCAAGAAGCTTTGATGTCTGATGACCATTTTAATGACCCGGGAAGATGGTGCCGTAAATGCTGGGTAAGTTCACAGTGCAATTGACATTGAATACTTCGCTAACATGGAGAATGAGGCTCCAAAGCCTGAACGAACGCACCACTGTTCGACATGTGGTCGCTGCGTGTTGAAAATGGGCCAGTCATTCATCTCATTCGCAAAAATCCTGCTAAATTCAGATGCACTTTTAGATCACCACTGTCCTTGGTTAGGCAATAATTGCATTGTGAGTTGGTGCTTCAAGTTTTGGTTATGGTAGCGTTCACCATTACTTAACCTTATCGTATCCTAAGGGGCATCGAACCTACCCCGCGTTTCTCCATTTCTTGCTCTCTGTGACTTTGTTAGCTATCTATGTCGCTATAATGTCAATCTCCGCTTTGATTTATGCTTTCGATAATCCTTATGCTATGGTGATTCATCTATTAATATCTTACCGTCGCGTTTACTGAAGGAAACGTTAGGACTTCAATACTCCCATACACGGATTATTCCTTGCCGCTCTAGGGATAATCTTTTCTGTGGTCATTGGCCCATTCTTCGGATACCATGTATACCTCGTCTCGTAAGCACCAACGCCTTGGAAACTTTTTCATCAGAACTCAGGCACGAACTTGTCTTCTAGGACTAATCAGACAACCATAGAGAATATTTCTCCATTCCTTCTTTTGAAACACTTACCAAAACTTCCCCGTGGGGGTCACGATCTCTCCGATCCTCCACTCGAACCAGAATTATCAGGATTACACCGGCGACTCGTGAAAGATGCACACCAGTCTATCCACTTATACGATGTCGGTTGGCGTGCAAATTGGACCCAGGTACTGGGTTGTGAGCGACAGTCGGGGTGGGCTATTCGTCTATGGTGCGGTGGAGCTTCGTAAGTTTTTCGCGAAGCTGTCAAGCAACATTTGACGTGGGATCGTAGGTCCGGAGATGGTAGATATTTTCCTCGGAATCCGAAGGCAGAGAATATGCTGGCTCGTCTTGCGATTGGACTAGTAAAGATTGACAGAGACAACAATGATTTGCAAAACGATAGGCAGGTTCCAAATTCTGATATTTATCTGTCCCAAACTTGACCTGTTCGAAACATTGGAATTTCTAGTCTATCCACGTAGGGTTTCTGCCCTCTCGTTTATCGACATCCTGCTTCGTTTTCACCCCTCTTCCTCCCCTTCCTATCGGTCCGATAGCACCACTTTTTGCCAGTACTAGTGCGCCTCAGTCATGTTAGTCAAGTGATCGAAATCGGGTCCGAAGGACACGGATGGTAAGATTTTTTGATGTTTTCTGTTTCCTTCTGTCAATCAAATCTCACGTAGTATCCACTATCGTTTGTGAGAGTGATCAGGATTTTTTAAAGTAACACTAAGTACGTATTCACTCATCCCTTAAGTTTAAGAAAGAGATGTATTCAAGATAGTAATGTTCTTTTTGCAAATAGCTGTCAAACCAGGTCGAGGTTGGTAAGTCGTATATGCTTACACTATTTGAAATAATCCATAATACAGACATTGTTTTATACTTACCTGGATCTCAGTGTTTGTATGATACGGTGCAGCATCCATAATAGGAGACCTGCCAGCCACTGCATTCTAAGAGGTGTATAATAGCCTCATGTCTCCGTGCGCCGCAAAATCAAGATAACAAAACCGTGGTCAGCTGGTCCGCCAAAAAAAAACGTCATCTGTCTTACGCGTGTAAAATTGACCCATCTTGGACACAGTTAAAGCTCTGATACCGGTGAGAGTTTTGTTGGCCTTAATCTAGAAACGATATACTGGACCCCTCTTTAAGTGGTCTTACTTGGCCGTGACTTATGTCATCGGTCGGTTAGGGAACATTTCTCCTCTTCCTAGATTTATCCCCCTCTTCATATATAAGCTGTTTCGTTTCAGCCACCAATACCATCCTGCTTTCTCCCGCCATGTCTGCCCATATCATCCGGTTACATTCTGGAAACGCCAACGCTGACATTTCAGCCCAGATCATTGCTGGCCTCACTCGCCCGTCAGGACAGAAGGAACTTCCTACGATGCTTCTCTACGACGAACGTGGACTACGGCTCTACGACGACATCACTACCAGCGCACCAGAGTATTACCTCTTTGGCGCAGAAGAAGAGATTCTTAAGAACAAGGCTGACGAGATTGTCCAGATCATGCATCATGGGGAGGAGACACATGTTCTTCCTGACCAAGTCGTCCTCGAGCTTGGAGCAGGGTAAGTACCTCAAACTTCGTTCTCCTCGTTACACTTGTTAAAGCCTTACTTTGTCTGGTCCAGCGCCTTACGGAAAACATCACACATCCTCCTTGGTCTTGCCAGGCTGGTACCCACTGCGAAGTCTTGTGCCCCTATAACATACTATGCTCTCGATCTTGAAGAACGTGAGATTGAGCGTACTTTGGGGGAGATATCTGCTTCTGAGATTGGCGAATCTCTGAGGGGTAAAGTCAACACCAAGGGCCTATGTGGAACGTACGATGACGGACTCAAGTTTGTCATGGAAGGGGGTTTTGACGTGCACAACTACAGCAACTCATTCTATACGTCGTTCAGCCGCTCTGACCTGGGCCATGTCTCTCCTATCTCAAGCTCCAGTACCTCGGTCTCCTGTTCTTGGGATTCCAGATATGAAGATTCAGACTCTTCACCTGTCTCAACGCCAGACGAACCCCAGCCTCCTCTCCACATCCTCTTCCTAGGATCCTCTCTAGGCAACTTCTCTCGCAATGAAGCAATTAAGTTCCTTCGATCACTCCCCCTCCGTGAGGGGTCAGGAGACACTCTTTTACTTGGCATGGATCACGATAACGATGCGGCCGTGATTGAAGAAGCCTACAACGATCCTCAAGGTCACACAAGGGCTTTCATAATGAATGGTTTGAGAGTGGCAGGAAGAGCGCTTGGTAACGAAGTCATGTTTGATGAAGAGAATTGGGAATATGTTAACCGTTACAACTCGGTATGCTGATCTTGCGTTATCGAAAGGGTAATAGATGTTCATTATTTTTAGGAACGACGTAGGGTTTGTCCTCAGTATACAGTCGTCATCGCGCTCACTTCTTGTAGGTCAACATGAGGCGTTCTTCAGGTCCAGATGTGACCAGCTCGTCGAACATCCGTCATCCAGAGCCCAATACTCATTCCTCAAAGATGAATTGGTAAAGATTGAACAATCTTTCAAGGTTTGCTTTCTTTCCCCATGAATGGCATCAATGAGTTCCTGAGTAACCTGCCTGTGTAGTATTCGGAGAACGACGCTTACAGCCTTTTCTCGGAAAGTAACGTTCGCCCCATCCAACGTTGGACCGATAATTCTCAGCGTTATTCTCTGTGGCTTTTGGAACGTCCCGCTTTTGTCTTCCCGTTACTAAAGCAGCCTACGGAGACATATTCTCCCTTCGGTATACCAACTATGCAGCAATGGGAACAACTCTGGTCGGCCTGGGATTGTATCACTCTGAGAATGATTCCTCCGTCAATGCTTTATCAGAAACCCATTGATTTGCGTCATATCTGCTTGTTCTATCTAGGTCACATACCTGCTTTCCTTGATATCCACTTGTCGAAGCTTTTGGAGGAACCGAACACCGAACCTGAGACATTTAAGGTCTGTCGTTTTCTGCTTGCATTTGACCAATCAACTTATAACCACGTGTAGTACATCTTCGAGGTTTGCTTTATTATAATTGACGATGTATCTGTGTCCTCTAATTCTTTTGTTAGCGTGGCATCGACCCGAATGTCGACGATCCAACTCAGTGTCATGTAAGTCCAGCCCTTCTTGGTGAAACAATCTTGACTAATTACACATCTCCACCAAGGCGCATTCTGAAGTTCCGGAAAAGGACGAAGATTGGCCCACTCTCACGAATATACTTCAATTCCAGGCCCGCGTCCGCGCGAGGCTTTCAAAACTATATGCGGATTTGGACTCAGACAGGATTTCTGTCACACGCAAAGTCGCACGCGTTCTCTTCATGACATTCGAGCACGAAGCCCAACATGCCGAGACTCTACTCTACATGCTCATCCAGCGTGCTGGAAGCGGCACTCTTCCTCCCTTGGGTTTTGCCGTCCCGCCGTGGACATCCCTCGCCGTGTCCTGGGATAATGCGCCCTTCCCCAAGACGAAAACAGTCACCCTCGGACCGGCCGAGGTTACCCTGGGCCACGATGACGCGGAGGTGGATGATATGCATCTCACCTTGGCTAATGACGTCGATGGTCATGAGTTTGGCTGGGATAACGAACATGGTGTGAGGGTTGTGCAGGTCGGCAAGTTCTCGGTCGAATGGAGACCAGTGACAAATGGGGAATTCCTCGAGTTTTATGAGGCAAAAGGCAAGGGCCTTGTGCGGATTCCGGCCAGCTGGGTTGAGGAGGTTGGAGAATTCAAGGTGTGTTAGTTTGCTAACGCCGATGTATGATTACTGAGTTGACTGCGATATAGGTCCGTACCCTTTATGGGCCTGTACCCATGAAGGTTGCTCAACACTGGCCTGTAATTACATCTTACAATGATCTCTCGACCTATGCTACTGTCAAGGGCGGCCGTATTCCCACCGAGGCCGAGTTACGTCTGTTCTATGATACATTTGACACTGGATACGGTGGGGGAGCGAATGTTGGGTTTAGAAATTGGCATCCTACCCCGTGAGCCTTGTTTATCCGATGACGTGACGGCAGGCTGCTGATCCGAGACATCCTTTCCTAGCGCTACGACGGGTACGGAGCATAGCGCAGGGAAGGGGAATAATGGTGGAGTTTGGGAGTGGACGTCGACTGTTTTTGATGCCTACGACGGTTTCGTGCCGTCAGGCCTCTATCCAGGGTCAGTCCGGTTAAGTTTTCGAGATCTATAATGCTGAGTTGTCCTTCTCTGTTTCATAGGTACTCCATGGACTTCTTCGATGGAGCGCATCAGGTCGTGGTACGTGAAAGCTCACTCTTCGCCCGCCCCTCGCGAGGTAATAAATTTATTCCATGTAGATCGGTGCCTCATATGCAACAATTCCACGGATTGCGGAGCGAAAGACATTTAGGAACTGGTATCAACGCAACTATCCTTATTCTTGGGTTGGGGGCCGTGTTGCGTACGACCTGGATCGCGAGGAGAAAATCGTAGAATTTTGATAGATTCACAACTGTACACTACTTTACACAGGTGCAATGACGACTTGAAAGCTCAGCGCTGAGCTTTGATTCCGGAATGTACACTTTATTAGTTGACAGGTGCAACTGTCAATGACAACTTTAAGCTTTGAACGCTCTTGAATAGACCGAATATACTGAGGCCTGGGTGTGTATCATTGGCGTTGTTGATATTACCACGTTTGACCTCAGGATAACCTTTCAACATCTCGTTGTTCGTGGGCGAACCATGCTTCCAATGACAAAAAAATGGGTCGACCACCCAGTTTACTCCAAGGCTCCTACAGTCATGGATGAGATATGGCTTGTGTGCACTTAATGATTCTGAATTTGTTCCCCGCGAATTGCATTCATCATTTCAAGCTTAGCGCCACCGATTTCAATCCTAGTTCAGCCTACGCCGGCAGATCTGAGGCCCTTGCGAAAAAAATCATTCTCACTGGGCAGTGCTCAGTGGAGGGGTGACGAGTACATGTCAAACAAAAGCTTGCTGACTCCATGTTAGCGAGGGGTGACACCTGTACTATCTGAGGCACCTGAGGCAGAGTGTTCGCTAGTCGAATCCGTTACTAACAACTTTTAGGAGCCACTGGCATTCACTCGAATCTCAAACCCATCGTCTTCAGACCGGAACCCAAGTTCATTTATATTGGGCGAAGGTACTAATCTTTCAAGTTCTGTAGTTTTCGACTCTCTGTGAGTACTGAGAATATACTAGTTCAAACGAAAAGCGTAGAAGCGCATTTCAAGTTTCCACGAACAATCCAATTACAGACCAAGGTAATGCTTCTTACATGCTAGTAGTCAACATCACCTAAAACCTCGATTTCTTTGTTCCACGGCAAAAACGGCTTTTTGGGATCAGCCAAGAAATATAATCGCAGACGAGGTTTATCCTGGCATTGCAAAATACTTCTTGCAATTTTTATGCACCCTTGAAGATCAGGATCTGCAAGGGCGTCGTCCGGGTTTGCCTGGTTTGCCCTGAATTCTATTGAGCGAATACCCTTCAATGAAGACAGCATCCCGAGTCTTTCCTGGTTGGTTAGGTCATGTTTACAACGGACGTGATACTAGACAAATGGTAAGATAGCGTACGTGGTGAATCGACCAACCAAATTTAATCTCCTTCAGGGTTGGGACTGCATTAATTAGACCTATGGGAAAGAGCTTGCGTCACCCAGTATCTGGGTCGCTACCACGACAAGTAATAAATAAATACCACGTACGTTTCATCATCACTCTTGAATAAGGATCGACTCCCTCCAATCTTTCGACCTTTTTACAGTGCTTAGCAATCATTGTAAGAAGTTTCCCCCCACTTCCCTGGTTGCACAACACGGTGTTCACCTCAGGGAAGGATGGCAAGATGTTCTGTGCATGTGTCGAGAGGGCTATTGTCTGAACTCTTGGGAAAACATGCCCTGTGAATGCGCGCTTCAGATCCCATGTTGTTTTTGGGACGGTCCACATAACTTCGACAGTGTGGACATTGGGCAGAGCCTTCAGACAGAGAACAAAGTCTTCAATGACAGGACTGCAATCGCTGGCCATTGCCACGCTGACTTTACTATGGAGGTTGTGTGGATCGGTAACTAATACGGAAGTATACAACAATCTGTTCTCACCGGACTAATACACCTAATTCTGAGGTTTGCCGAAGGCCTCGGAACCTTTTCTGCATGCGCACTAATTCCAATGTATCTTTTGCGGCATATGGTCTATTGCCCCATTCCCGAAAAGTGTCCCATAGGTCCGCTAAGAACTGCTTTCGAAATGCTGTGCAAGTTTGAGATAAGGCCTTGAGAGTAGTTTTGCGTTCATATCGATAAGAAGGGAGAAGGTGTTCGGGATCTATACTACCAGGTGCAAAGGTTCTGCGGTAGGGGACCGGAATGCCAGTGAGGTGGGAAAGAATCTCGAGCCATATCTCGGGGGGTAGATTGAAGATCGATCGCACAGTGTTGGGTTCTGAATCAGCACTCAAGCCTTGTTGTGTATTGACTGCAGTATCAAAACCTGAGGGATCCAATCAGGAGGGACATAGTATGTAGCAACTTGAAAACACTAGGCTTACGAGCACGTTTATAAAACTTCGACATAATAAAGCACAGTGGTAAGTGAGTTGCGAGTGTCTGATGATGAGTTGTGAAGGACTCGCGAATATATAGAACACTTACATATGGAATTCTAGAAGATCTAAAAGTAAGTACTGCATGATAGACAGATGTGATCAAAACTTGGGACTCCAAGCCTCAAGGACACAACTTGTGTCAAATTATACAAACGCTTCAGTGCTTTCTTCCGTAATAAGGGTAGAGCTGTCTCGTCAGTGGGAATACAACCATATGCATGGACTTGCATGCGACAGTGGGTTGGCAGTGTCGGCGCAATTGCACGGCACCAAACTTACGGCAGTCCCCGACGGCTATCTGCACCAACTCCGACGATGCCGGGCTGCCTCATTTGAGTTCGTGGTCGTTGTGAAGTTTAAATACTGTTCAAGCATTCACGATCAAGACCTAATTGATCAGAATCGATTATCCAAGTAATTACAAAACAGTATATGATACATAGGGCGACGAGTTCAGTCTACCCCGGATCCCGGCCTTACGGTAAGTTGTAACATGTAGTACTACCCACCCGCGTCCCAGCGACTCTCAGTGAAGTACATATCATATATGAGGACGGCAACCATGTGATGAATATCCCAGAAGGATGGTAGCCACTTGAATGAAGAAAAAAGTTCTCGCGGCGTGCCAGTTAGGATCAGTCATTTGTTTGTGGCGCAAGGAGATCTCAACTTAAGCCGTAATCTTAGAAATCTTCTGACTAAGTAATCTGTAGACTTGAGGCAACCTAATAATCACGATAAGTAATGCCATCGGAGACCACGGCTCCGCTTCAACCTCAAGCTCTACCTCAAGCTTCAAGCTCAAGTCACGATCAGGTGCGCCACGATCAGGGACTCACTGACGACATAGACCCAGAGTGTATCATGATGCTCCGCCTAGTCACCAGAGATCAGATGCCCATCGTAAATGTTAGCCGTGAACCCTACACCTCCGACTCACTGCCTGCAGATCACTCCTTGAGCAAGGCACCAAGAACTTGGGGATTCGTGGGACACAAGTGAGTACTCGTATCGAGTTTCGTCGAACAAGCTTTTTCATCATCGAAGTCGAATAATATTGATGTTGAAACTCGAATGTAGCTTGAATTATGATCAACAATAAGCAGTATGGATAAGTCAATCGGAACCGTATAAAGGACGCTGCATATAAGAATAATAATCAGTACCGTATCCTCCTCGAACTCCTCGTCGTCTGAAACTTGGACGTCTCTCTCCTCAACCGGCTAAAAAGCACACATAAGCACCAACCCAAAGACAGAAAAAAAGTCTGCACATACCGACTCGCTCTCTCCCTCTCAATCTCCCTCCTCTCCACCTCCTCCGCACTAAGCACCTCAAAGCCCGTCGC
The DNA here is from genome assembly GCA_018221735.1 of Termitomyces sp. K1Aa. Classification (NCBI taxonomy): domain Eukaryota; kingdom Fungi; phylum Basidiomycota; class Agaricomycetes; order Agaricales; family Lyophyllaceae; genus Termitomyces; species Termitomyces sp. K1Aa. The sequence continues at coordinate 37,213 of JABAJX010009941.1, forward strand.
AAACTCCCCACTCTCGACCCAATCTCTCCAGACACTCCTCAACCTCTTCGGCCCCCTCCCCTCCTTCCCCGCGCGCCCCCACCCAAGCCCCAACCCCGTCTTATCCTTCGGCACGTTACCCGCATGATCAATCACGCCCCACTCAATCGCGTCCTTCTTGTGCTTGATGAGCTCCTCGTGTATCGCATGCGCGACGAGGGGGATCGCCTCGCCGCCTAGCCCGAGGTCTTGGCAGAGAGTCCGGGAGAAGGATTCGGGGGTGAGAGGGGAGAGCAGGTCCCATTCGATGTGGTCGGTGAGGTGGTGGTTTGCTATTTGGACGTCGATCTGTGGGTTGGGGGGTGTTAGTTTGGGTGGGGTGGAGGAGGGGTGTACTGACGCTTAGGATGACGCGGCATTCTGGGGCGTCTTCCTCGCCTGGCGGAGGAGCGTCGACGTCTAGTGCACCGTCGATACCGAGGTCCATCGACGCGACGCCCTCGTGCTCTTCTATTTGTGCGCGGATTTGGTTGGAGATGGTGTCGGCCCACGGCACGACGGGTAAATCGAGGTCGTTGCAGAATGTACGCGCGAACGTCTCGGGTTTGATGAGAGACTCGTTGAGGTTCCATACGAAGCAGTCGCGGATGCGGTGGGTGTCTGTTTCGAATTCAACGCGGATGGGGATGAGTGATGTGCGGTTGCGAGCGTGTTTTTCCATCATGTCCTGGGAACTATTAGAGAGTTATTGTGAGCATGGAAATATATAAAGGAGAGACGTACGGATAGACGTGTTGAGTAGGTAAGATGTGTTTGGATTTTGTAAACTTGGCAGGGGGTACCATACCCAGATAACTCTGATCCAACTCTGCCTTCTGCGATGCCCCAGGCGGATGCGGCGTCGCGGACGCTCCGCGCGTCCCACGACTGCTCTGACGAAGCATTGTCCTCGTCCCCCCACTCGCCACGAAGTCTGAATCGTCCGAATCAATAGCGCCTGCATCAGGCAGCTCGTCTCCTGAGCCTGGGTCTGCGTAGTTGATGACGGCACCCCGACGGCCCGTCGAGCGTGTGCCGACCGCAGCGGTGGAGGTCGACGCAATGATGGGCTGCATGAGGAGTGTGGCGCCAGTGCGTAGGCGCGAGGCATATGAGGATGTGAGGGCCTGGGGGGCGGTAGGGAGAGGTGGGCGGGGGGGGTTTGGGGTGACGACGGGCGGGGGTGGCGGTGCTGGGGCGGGCTGCTGGGGATAGAGGGGCGGGTAGGCGGGCGGGGCAGTGGGCCGCGCTGTCCGTGCGCGTGTGGCGCGAGTCGTCGGTTTTGGTGGCGGCGTTGCAGAATTCCAAGTGTGCATGTAACCTATACAAAAATAAGCAATTAAAAAATAGTTTTTTGGGGGATATACCTCGTGCAGGAGCAGCATAGGACGATAATTGGGATATTGTCTGTCTGAGCTGCATGTCGGTCATTGTCCCGTACGACGTCGCGGGCGGCAGCGCCATCGTGAAAAGTAATTCAACGCGTTCGTCACGCCCGTCACACTCATCATGTTTGTTCGTCGAATACCAACTCGAATACCTCGTCTCTCCAGAGCTTATGCCTCCAGCTCTGGATACAACGATGACCTCGTCGAGAAAATACGACAAGGTACGTCTGCCACCATCTCTTCATTGCATCGTCTCATTACAGTCTTTCAGTGGCCGAGAACGACAAACACCTTCCTATCAACCGAACGCGCTCTCTTCTTCAAGGCGCAGATATCCTCAGCAAGATCCCTTACAGACTAACTACTAGCGAAATGGTCTTACGGGTGCGTTATACTAATACTTTTCCTACCATCCTACCCAACTCGTTCAGCTCCCTATAGGCACGAGTTGCATAAAAATCCTCACAGACATCCTCCCTTCCGGAGGTGAGGAGTCTTTTCCTTTATAAGCCTCCTCTAATAACATAATCATTCTTCGCAGAGCCCCCAGATATATCAGAGAAAGAAAAAAAAGCACTCATGAAGGAAATGAAGTCAGTTAATGGACTCTCGTACGTTCTTTGTTCCTCTGTTTGTTACTCATTTACCAATATATACGCCTAGAATCCCGTGTGCAACCCAGCTCATTAATGCAGGCTGCCGAAGCAAAGACGACCTCCTACTCCCACAATACTTCAACATGCTCACCCCAATCGTCCAGCAAAACGTCCGCCTAGCCTCACACCTCGAACAACCCGTTCTGCGCACACAAATCGAAACCATCGCCGTACGTCGTACCCCCTCTCTACCTTTCCCCCATCACTAACACCCCAACAGGATTTCATCCGCTACGTCCTCCCAACATACGAAGTCATCCCCGTCGGAAACTAGTACGTCCCCTCACTCCGCTCCGCTTGATTCCAAAGCTAACCGGACCCTACACAAGCCGTCGTGCAGCATTATCCTCACCCAGCGCGAACATCCTCCTCATCAACCCCGAGCTACAACACGTCTCGCCGCCCCCTCGTCCGCCCTCGGGATACCTGCACCCCATACACTCCGAGACGCTCTTAACAGGATACATACGCGAATCGTACCTGCAGAATACCGCTGTTCCGCGCTTGAAGGACGAGGGGCTCCTGGTTATCGCGAGGCAGGTGAGATGGTGGTCTTGGACTGGGATCGTGAGGGTGCCGGAGAGAATTGACGCGGGAGAGGGAGGGGAGGGAGAGGGAGAGGGAGAAGCGGGTTGGGAGAATGTGAAGATGAGGTTAAAAGGCGTGCAAAGGTCAGATGGAGATTTTATACTTGGGAAAATTTTGTGAGTAATCATTTCTATCATCGTCTTTTCTTGAGAAAACTAAACTAATGTAATGTCCACACCGACGCAGCATGGCCCCTTCTAAATCCCGCGGCGCCGCAATAATCTACCAAACAGGTACTAAAAGCTTCGTTCAACTCCTCGAACACAAAGCCGAAAAACTCGGTCTATATTTCAACCAGACCGGTCTGTGGAAATGGCACCCGAGCCCCCTGGAGGAGATCGTCGGCGTATCAATCTACACTTCGCATCCCGCCTCGACTTCGACGGGTCCTAGTACTTCCATGGATGAGGACGACGCGGACCCCGATCTGGACGAGTCCACACTGACGAAGAATCAGTTACTGGGAAGAAAAGCACGGGGCCAGCTTCAGCAGGAGCGGGCGCTGGAGAAGGTGGTGGAGAAGGAGCCGAGGGCGGAGGGGTTCTGGCAGCTTTTGCCGTCGGAGGATGAGGAGGCGATTTTTGAGAGGTTGGGGATGGAGTTTGTGCCGACGGAGAGGAGAGGCGTGGCGTTGTAGGGTGGGTGAGGCAGTTGAGCTTGTTGGATATTGTACTTTGCGATGCGATGGATGTATGAATTCTAATATCTGATATTCTAATGTTCACTCAACTTACGTAGAATAATTACTTTCGGAGGTGTGGCGCCCCTGGTTTTGATCTGATCTTTCAAGTTGAACGGGTCAAGTTACGTACTCCGTCCTGACGTCGTACCTCTCTGGTGACTCGAGAGAGGTTCCAATCTACTCTACAAGACCACTAAGTTGTGCACGGGGTGGTTACGGTGCCGGCTTTTAGGATGAGTGAAAATATGTGAAGGGGCGTAAGGTAACACTGCTTGTACGTTGCCATCAAATCCGCCAGATGCCGAGAGCTTAGCTTATATAAGTATGTAGTTCGTTTGTCTGTAATCCTCACTTGCCTTCAAAACATTGTCCGTCATGGCCTCAGCAGACCTCATCCTAACATCGGATCTCTATATCTCAAAAGATGATATTTCGAAAGATGCTAAAGTCTACACTATGAGACCACTCCAACGTCGATTTAGTATGGTGAGTGGCACCTTTCCACGCCACGGCGCGATACCAACCACAAAGAGGATAGCTCGATCCCGTTGAATATGGTATGGGGTTTCAGAGGGGCGAGACGAACGAGTTCATTGGCTCAGATGGAAATAAAATATCTTGTGAGAAAGTTCATTCTCCCATTCAAACGATGTATTCAAGTTGGACGTCCCAAAGTAAAGGAAGATGTTCGGCAAGCCTTGATAAAATGCCAATGGGTACTTGTTCCGGAGGAAAAGCACATGAGATATATCATCAACCTTTGGCGGAATAATCATCAGTCAGCTCCCGACAAAAGGGAAAGGTATAATCCGGTGTGTGATTTCTATACCTCTTGACGTGTACTGACTTGTTTAAACTACACAAGGGGCTCACGATGTCCATATCTGGCCGCACCTATCACCCCTACGTTATCTTTCGTCTCGATTCATGTCCTATCTACGGTCCTGACGGGACTCTCACTGAGAGTGGTGTCACACGTGTTTGGTCTTCGATTCCACCATATTTCTGGTCTGTTTTTGGTCTTTGGTATATACTGTCCGATGACTTTCCTCGCTCTGTTCCTACCTCTCTCCGTTTGCAAAACACGTGGCTCCTTACAGTGCACCACATGTTACATCGGGACCTTCCCGTTGCATTTGTCGCTGGTCAGCCAGAACCTGATAGACCAGCTCCTAGACTATATGAGGAGGAGGAGGTGGGGAATGTCCAACCGCGGAATGGTCGGTAGGGATGTAGGGCTGAGTCTTGTCTTCGTCACTGCTTAATCTCATTGTCATGCGCCACTTACATCCTTGAATCTATAATGTGTACCCACCCGGATATGTCGTTGGGTAGCAAACGGAGGTTCGCAGGGGTCCACTGTGGTGTATGAGGGGTTTCTGTCAGAGGCAGGGCGGTAACCCAGTGAAAATGGTGTCGGTAGAAAGGATGTATGAGGGGGCAAGGGATTGGAGGAGCTGTCAAGTGCGTGTGTGGACCAGTGTGGTGCGTTGAGTGATGCTGTGTGATTACCCACAACTGGGATAGGTTGCAAGATCCCCGTCAATGAGACACCCGTGACACTGGCATATGCATACCGCTGGAGCACCAGTGGCATGTACATGGGAACACCAATGGTATGGGAGAGTCTGTAGTAGATATGGCGGGAATTTGCTAAACAGACTCTTACTTATGCTTGCAGTGGGGCAATCCATGGTATACTATATAGATACTGGGTATATTTTCGCGCAATAGTAATTGAGCAATACTCCACCCAAACCTGGCAGATTTACACCCTATTTGTCACTCCATGTATATCCACGTTGCGATCTCTTGGCGATCTCACCCAATCCTCCATCTCACAGTTCAGCGAGGTTTTATCATATTCCCTCTACTTACACATTCAATTGAAATTCCACTTCGGTCGTATCACTGGGTGAGATCTCACCCTAAGTACACGGGAGGAGCGTGGCCCGCTGTTGACCGCCAGATGCCGATACCTCACCCTAAGTAGCCGTTGTTCGACCGTGACTGTTGTGATCACAACATTGTTCCTCATGGCCCCCGCAGACCCCATCCTGACATCCCACCTCTATAGTAAATCAAGAGATGTTACAAGTTTCTTCACAAGGCCCCTCCATCGCCAATTGGAAATGGTGGGTCAATATTTTCACAATACACCGCCAAAGCAAACCGCATGATGATAGCTTGATCCCCTTGAATATGCTATGGGATTTCAGAGGGGCGAATTGAATGAGTTTATTGACTCAAATTTGAATACACTGATTTGTGAGGATGTTCATGTTCATTCACCTTCAAGTTATGTGTTAAAATTGAGCATTTTGTAGGCAAAGACGATGTGTTGGATGCCTTTCACGCAGAAGAATGGGCACTTGTTCCGGAAGAAGAACATTTGGAATACATTATCGACCTTTGGTATACCAACTACGTCTCTGCTCCTGACGAAAGGGAAAGGTATAAACCAGTGCGGAACTTTTGTGCTCCGTACTGTGTGCTTCTGATCTTATTTAACTACACAGGGACCTACGATCACTATAGCTGGCCACACCTTCTACCCCTACACCATCTTTCGTGTCGATTCATGCCTTATCTACAGTCCTGATGGGATTCTCACTGAGAGTGGCGTCACACGTGTTTGGTCTTCGATTCCACCCTATATCTGGTCCATTCTCGCTGCTTGGTTTTTGATATTCGGAGACCATTATGATCATATTCCACACCATCTGCATGCGCAAAAATGCAATCTCCTCACTGCGCAGAACATGCTGATGAGGGCACTTCCAAGTGCTTTTGTTTCTAACCATCCGGAACCTGATAGACCACGTCCTCGTCTTATCAAGGAGGAGGCGGAGATTGTTCAAATGTAGAATCTCCTGGTCATCGCGAGGCAGGTGAGATGGTGGTATTGGACTGGGATCATGAGAGTGCCGGAGAGAATTGACACGGGGGAGGGAGGGGAGGAAAAGGGAGGGGGAGAAGGAGAAGAGAGGGAGAAGTGGGTTGGGAGAGTGTGAAGAAGAGGTTAAAGGGCGTGCAGAAGTCAGATGGGGACTTGGTACTTGGGAAAAATTTGTGAATAATCATCTATCATTATGTTTCAGAAAACCAAACTAATGTGTGACGCAGCATGGTCACCGCAATAATCTCTCCCGCCCACCCACCCTGTTTCTTTCTCTCCTTTTCCACACTAGGGGATCCTGGCCTCAATTCTGGAAGGCTGGCCTACCCCTCCGTGTATACAGAGGTTCTCGAGGCACTCACCCGCATCAGACGCACCTTTGGTTCAAAATCTGCTGCGGACCCTCGAGATCGTCTCTCCGAGCCACACACACATATTAATATTCTATCGTCTACATGGTAAGAACTCCACTCTTCTACTCTCACTACACGCACGGGGAGCCTCACAGCACGAGCCTTATTTCAAGGAACAATGGCAAATTGATCACAATTGTAAACCAAACCACGATGTCTGAATTCGAAGGGCTACACATGTACATATCTTTTTCAACAATCAATACAAATACAATATAATATCCGCCTGATGCCGAGAGCCTAGCTTATATAAGTAGTGGTTCGTTTGTTGGCGCCTGTAATTGTGACGGTAATCCTCACTTCAATCTTAACATTGTCCCTCATGGCCTCAGCAGATCACATCCTAACATCGGATCTCTATATTTCAAAAGATAATGCTTCGGAAGCTGCTACAATCTACACTATTGAACCACTCCAACGTCGATTCCATATCGTGAGTGGTCTACCTTTCCACGTCATAACGCTATACCAACCATGAAGATGACAGCTTGATCCCGTTGAATATGGTATGGGATTTCAAAGGGGCGAGACGAATACCTTCATTGACTCAGAGGCAAACAAAATATCTTGTGAGAAAGTTCATTCTCCCTTCAAACTATGTATTTAAGTTGAACGTTCCAAAGTAAAGGAAGATGTATTGGATGCCATGAAAAAGTGCCGATGGGTACTTGTTCCGGACGAAAAGCACATGAGATATATCGTCGACCTTTGGTGGGATAATTATCATTCAGCTCCCGACCAAAGAAAAAGGTATAAACCGGTGCGTGATTTCCATGCTTCTTGACGTGTACTGACTTGTTTAAACCACACAAGGGACCCACGATGACTATTTCTGGCTGCATCTATTATCCCTACACTATCTTTCGTCTCGACTCATATCCTATCTACAGCCCTGACGGGACTCTCACTCAGAGTGGTGTCACACGTGTTTGGTCTTCGATTCCGCCATATTTCTGGTCTGTTTTCGGTGCTTGGTACATATCATTCGATGGCCTCCCTCGTTCTGTTCCTGCCTTTCTCCTTTCGCAAAAGACCTGGCTCCTCACAGTGTTAGACATGTTAACTCGGGACCTTCCAGGTGCTTTTGTTTCTAGCCAGTCCCAACCTGATAGACCAACCCCTAATATTGAGGAGGAGGATGAGGAGGAGAATGTTCAACTGCAGAATGTTCTGTAGGCATGTACAATATGTATAATCGGAGCGGCCAATATCCATTGCCTTACATACATAAATGACCTAGTTGCAGCCTGCCTCAGGTGCGTCCCCATGAGATTTTTTTAGCGAGTATGTTCCCCTGGCAACTACCGAATATCCCACTGGCCACATCCCACTCAACCAACATCTCTTCTGGATACGGCGCGCAGAATCAACGACATCATACATGCCCACATTCCTAGGCATAACAGTCGAATCGCTGAGACACTTCTTGTTCGAATGCCCGCAGTATTGGCACGAACCTTACCAAATACACCTCGCCCGCCCTCTCAAGCAAAGCCGAGCTACTTCGCACTTTACTCTCCACCTCAATTGACACCTTCAGCCGAGCTCGCGATGAGCCATGGTCAACCCGATCGCACACTGAGCAGACCGTCCTATTGATCCCGTTGTTCGACCGTGACTGTTGTGATCACAACATTGTTCCTCATGGCCCACGCAGACCCCATCCTGACATCCCACCTCTATAGTAAATCAAGAGATGTTACAAGTTTCTTCACAAGGCCCCTCCATCGCCAATTGGAAATGGTGGGTCAATATTTTCACAATACACCGCCAAAGCAAACCGCATGATGATAGCTTGATCCCCTTGAATATGCTATGGGATTTCAGAGGGGCGAATTGAATGAGTTTATTGACTCAAATTTGAATACACTGATTTGTGAGGATGTTCATGTTCATTCACCTTCAAGTTATGTGTTAAAATTGAGCATTTTGTAGGCAAAGACGATGTGTTGGATGCCTTTCATGCAGAAGAATGGGCACTTGTTCCGGAAGAAGAACATTTGGAATACATTATCGACCCACCTGTCATAGGGAGCCGTATTGATACAGTCCCTCTAATTACAAACAAAGGTGTATGCATTTCAACCTCTAAATTAGAGGCCTGTG